>SJYA01003345.1:70703-116710 GCA_006410615.1 Neotragus moschatus | reverse complement strand
CCTTCCATCCTGTATTTCTATAATTCAAACTCCTAGCACCACTGTGTTTTCAGTAGAGGTTAGTTTGCATTTTCTAGGATGTTTTATAAATGAAATTACACACTATATAATCTTTCCTAGGGCTTCCCTTGTGGCTCAACTGGTAAAGAATCTGCCTGCAATGCAGGAGACCTGGGTTCGATCCTTGGGTTGGGAAGATCCCCTGGAGAAGGGAAAGGCTATCCACTCCAGTATTCTGGCCTGGAGAAAGAGTCAGACACGACTGAGTGACTTTCAATTTCACACTATGGCTTCTTTCAGGCAGCATAAATATCATGAAATTTATACAAACTGTTTTGTATATTCCATTGTATGGGTATATCACAGTAGTAGAGTTTGAATATTTATGTAATCCCCAGAATGCTTATGTTGAGAATCTAATGCTCAAGGTGATTATATTAAAAGTAGGAACTCTGGGAGATAATCATGCCATGAGGGCAGAACCCTCCTGAATGGGATTAATGTTCTCATGAAAGAGGCCTGAGAGAATTCTCTAGTCCTTTTTACCACATGAAGAAACAACATATAGTCTATGACCCAGAAGAAAGCCCTCACCTGACCATGAATAGCATCCTGCCTGACTCCATGAAATGGATACAACTTAAGCTATGACTTTTGTTATGGATCTACATAAGACAATACACGGAAAAAGAACAAGAGAAAAAAATGCCAAAAATGATAAATTATTACCTCTAAGTGTTAGGATTATGGGCAAGTCTTTTTTTTTCTGCTTCTTTAAACTTTTCTGCTTTTCCTTAATATTTATAGTTTTATAATATTATAATATTTACAGTGAGAATGTATTATTGTCCTCTACAGATAAAATAATCAAATAGGGACTTCTCTGGTGGCTCAGACGGTAAAGTGTCTGCCTACAGTGCGGGAGACCTGGGTTCGATCCCTGGGTCAGGAAGATCCTCTGGAGAAGGAAATGGCAACCCACTCTAGTACTCTTGCCTGGAAAATCCCATGGACGGAGGAGTATAGTAGGCTACAGTCCAGGGGGTCACAAAGAGTTGGACACAACTGAGCCACTTCACTTCACAGATAAAATAATCAAATGGGGATAAATGTAGCTATAATTTGCCCTTGGATACACAAATGTCCCAACTGTGGACATGTTTTTGATGTTCCNTCCCATGGACGGAGGAGTATAGTAGGCTACAGTCCAGGGGGTCACAAAGAGTTGGACACAACTGAGCCACTTCACTTCACAGATAAAATAATCAAATGGGGATAAATGTAGCTATAATTTGCCCTTGGATACACAAATGTCCCAACTGTGGACATGTTTTTGATGTTCCTTTTCCACCATGAAGAAATCAAGCAGAGAATGACCATGTGTTAGTCAATGCATACTCGTTTCCATAGCCAGTCACCTATAATCAGGGCAACATTGGGCAGAAAATGCTTTTCTCCTGGAGAATTGGAAGGTGGGTGTCGAGTTCATTTCTTAACAAATAGATAGATGAGGTTTCAATGAGTGGGTGTTAACAACAACTCTTCTATGTGGAAGAGTTTCAGTCTGAAGGCAATCATCAAATTTAAAAATTATCAAAGCAAGGAACTGGGACCTCAGACATGTGCACATAATATATATGCTGCATACATATCTCAACAGAGATGTGACATTCTTCTCTACTACAAATATTCCAGTCTCCTGAGACCAGCTTTCTGAAGATGCTACACTTGAAGATTATTTAGAATATTTCGCACATGCTTAGCTAAATACTGAACCAAATAACTCTTTAATGGACTGTCGAGTAACTTCAACCCAAAGTTGCACAGAGCTAGGCAGGCATTTGACTTTCTTGGTTTTGCAAGTACAGCTTTCAAGGAAAAGTTTTCTACTCTCTACAGACCCAGATTGTATGGTTTGATTGTCATCCCCTAAAGGGAAGGTGGATCACTGAAATGCAGATTGTTAGTATTGAGGCAAATGCATTCTAAAATGAATATGAAATTTTCTAAGATAAAATTGTGACCTACTTTTCTGCTGGATATCACTTGAATTATGAAGGGGAAAAATAGTTGCCTGAGCAAAATTAAAATATATTTTCATTTATTTAGAATCCATATATACAGAATTGGATTTATTATAACCCTTTCTTCATGCAACATTCACATAACTGGCCACCTAATATTTATAATTTGTCAGTATTTTGGCTATTTCCAATTATGTCATAAGCATGCAAATCTACCACCTATTCCTAAAACAATTTTTCACATGAATCCAGAAATATGAAAATATGATCGTATCGGCACTGAAGGTTATAGTAAATGAAGGATCAAAATTGGTGAGTCAAGAACAGAAATTGGTGTTGGGGAATGGTCATAAGTCAGATTTATGGATGAGAACTTATTACCTACATCAAGAGAAAAACAGAAAGTAAATCTAATCTAAGAAAACAGGCAGAGCTAGATCCATAAATGGGTCAACAAAAACAATGTCAGCATACAGCTTAGCTGGAAAGTCCTTCAAACACTAGTAGTGGTTATACTTGGAGATAAGAGATAAGCATATGAGTATGAACCTAAACAGCAGTTGCTCTGGAGATCAAGTCTGGAACAAACATCACTGTAGCCTATGTGGGACCCTGGACCAGCGGATATACTACCTGAGGGGAAACAAACACTCACAGGATGTAATGGGACAATTTCCTACAATACCATGCCACACTATACAACAGCAAAAAGCAGTAGCGATAGCAGAGATACAATTCCTTCCTCCCTCTAGCATGTAGAAAAGGAATGAGTCCCTGCCCTAGAAGCTCCTTTAGTTTGGAGATAATTCACAGATGAAGGAGAACAATCAAGTAGGAGGTATACTGATAGTGCTGAGCTTCCCTGGTGGCTCAGACTGTAAACAATCTGCTGCAACGTGGGAGACCAGGGTTCAATCCCTGCGTCAGTAAGGTTCCCTGGAGAAGGGAATGGCTACTCATTCCAGTATTCTTGCCTGGAGAATTCCATGGACAGAGTAGCATGGTGAGCTACAATCCATGGGGTCACAAAGAGTTGGACTCAACTGAGTGACGAACACTTGCACTTCACTTTCATACTGACAATGCGAATACTTGTGGATCTATAGAACCTACTTGGAGAAATTAATGAGACATGGATTGACGTATACTTTGTGTAGGTGTAAGAAGCCATAGCACTAAAGCAAGCTCTGGGAGAATTTCCAGAATCATGCAATTTAGTACTGCTACCTCAGCAAAGCCCCAAGGCTCTTGATAAAAATATTACTATCTGTTTCCTGCCAAAGTAGATCAACTCCCCTAGCATGTGGTCATGCCACAACTGGCCCGTCTGCAGTCCACATGTCACTGACCTCCAAGTTAGTCACTGGGGATGCATTTCTCTATAACAAGTTCAACTGCAAGCTATGGGGGAAAAGCTGGATAATTGAAGAACTGGGTTTAGAGGACACAGTACAGCCATGTTGTGTGTGCATGTCTGCTTTTGTGGACAGCACTGACTAGTGGTGTAAATTTCAGTGTCCAAAAGAGCTGGGCTGTTAGTCATAGGTGACACCTGTATCTAGGTAGAGCAAACTGACTCTGCAGTTGGCTAAATCATAAGACAGAAGAAAAATAAGATTTCAAACCACGTATAGAGATGAATTTAATTTTACATGCTGAGCACACACAGTGAGATTAGGAGGGGGTGGGAACAGGGAGAAGGGAACATATTGGCAGGCACACAGGGCTCAGAGTTCACACTAGGCTGAGTTCATGTCAATATTAATTCCAGACATGAATATATGGTGGGTGTGATGTTAACATAAGCTGTTTGCCTTGGTCAAGACTGAATATGAAAATAAATAAGGCTACATTTGCCAGATAAAGATACTAGTGACTTCTGCTAAAAAAGATAAAGGAGAACAGGTGCTGGCACCCTCAAGCTTATTCATTTATGTATTCTGCTTTTTGTCTTTTAAATAGAAATTCTAATACCTGCAAAGTAAAGTGCTCTGTGGATACAGAAATGAATGAGGCATGGTTATTGCACTCAGGAGCTTTAAATGTAGTAGTTTCTAAGGTACCCAAGTCACTAAAAAGGAAATGAAATCACTGTTTTATGAGAGTGGTATGACAAACATAGCATCAAAGCTGTGAAGAAGGAAGGGGCCCTTATAGTCAAAGGTGGGAAAATCAGTAAAAAATTTAGGATAAAAATATTTGAATGAAGGCTTGGAGGGTGGATCAAAAGAGACAGGCGAAGAGTTGACATGCATAGAAGGATCAAGGTGTAAGGAGAAGCAGAAAAAAGGTGGAAAGAGTTAGAACAAAGTTCTTACAATTTAGTGTGCCTATGAATCAACTGTAGAATCTCATTAAAAGGCCGACTGGGATGAAGTTAGGCCCATGGGTGAGACCTGAAATCCTGCATCTCTAACAAGCTCCAAGGGGATTTCAATGCAACAGGTTCATGGTGGACCACCTTTTTGGAGGGCAATTATTCTGGGCTCCAAAATCACTGCAGATGGTGACTGCAGCCATGAAATTAAAAGACGCTTACTCCTTGGAAGAAAAGTTATGACCAACCTAGACAACATATTGAAAAGCAAAGACATTACTTTGCCAACAAAGGTCCGTCTAGTCAAGGCTATGATTTTTCCTNATTGGATCACGAGTAACCTAGAGAACCATGCTAAGTAATGTGAAGGCTGTGAGTCCAGGGGAACTTCTTACACACGGATTAGTTTTCACTTGCTTCATCAGACTCTCTTTCATATTGTTGCCAGAAGTATTTTTGTGTAATACACAACTGAGCCAACCATTTCTCTTAAAAAAATCCTCTGGATTTAAAGAGTGCTAGGTAAGAAAGTATGAAATAATTAAGGTAGCTAGCTTGACTCACTGGGCAAATAAAGAAATATAGTTGCCTGAGATAAGATCAGGGAAAGGGAGAGGGAGGAAGGGAAAAATCACCCTCAAAGTTCTGTGGTTTCTAAACTTGGCTGTACATTGGAACTCACCTGGGGTGGGGGGTGGTTTAAAAAGTATTGCATGAATATCACCTGCAGAGATTCTGCTATAATTAACATAGGGAATGGACTGCACATGAAGATGTCTTAAAGTTCTTCAGGTGATTCCAATATGTATCCAAGGTTGATAAGCACTATAATAGCTATGCAGCATTTCTTAAGTATCATAATCATGAAAATTATTCCCATTTTATTTTCATAATAACCTGGTATAGGAACCAATCTCAAAAAGGCTTCCCACTGATGAAAAAATAAGATAATATAAGTCTCAGAAGAATATTAAAATGGATTGAAACAAAAATACATTATAAAAATTCTGTGTATTCATAACAATTATTTTGAGACGATGGAAATTAGATTGCAGTGATAGATGGCATAACTCTGTAAATATACAAAAAACCATTAAACTTTACATTTAAAAAGGGTCGATACATGGTATGTAAACTAGATTTTTTAAAAAACTGTTAAAAACAATTTAGGCATTCATCAGTTCAGTTCATTTCAGTCACTCAGTCGTGTCCGACTCTTTGCGACCCCATGAATCGCAGCACACCAGGCCTCCCTGTCTGTCACCAGCTCCCGCAGTTCACTCAGACTCATGTCCATCAAGTCCGTGATGCCATCCAGCCATCTCATCCTCTGTCGTCCCCTTCTCCTCCTGCCCCCGATCCCTCCCAGCATCAGAGTCTTTTCCAATGAGTCAACTCTTCGCATGAGGTGGCCAAAATACTATGATAGTTATAAAGTCCAATGGTTATCTTTGGAAGTATTAATGAAACTACTGATTATTCTGAAAGTGGGAATTAAAGGGACAGAATCATTCATTCATCTAGCCTTTCTTTCACCAAACTGTACATGAAGGTAATCAATTAATTTATGAGGAAAAGGTCTCATTTATAAAAGAGTAGTAGCAAATAAACTGAATGATAAAATTATTATATAATCATTTTCTAAAGCCTAATGAACAGTATGAAAAAGCAGAAAGATATGACACTGAAAGATGAACTTCCCAGGTCAGTAGGTGCCTGAAATGCTACTGGAGAAGAGCAGAGAAATAGCTCCAGAAGGAATGAAGAGGCTGAGCCAAAGTGGAAACAACGCCCATCTGTGGATGTGACTGGTGATGGAAGTAAAGTCCAATGCTATAAAGAGCAATATTGCATAGGAACCTGGAATGTTAGGTCCATGAATCAAGCAAATTGGAAGTGCTCAAAAAAAAGATGGCAAGAGTGAACATCGACATTCTAGGAAATCAATGAACTAAATGAACTCAAATGGGCAAACTTAATTTAGATGACCATTATATCTACTACTGTGGGCAAAAATCCCTTAGAAGAAATGGAGTAGCCATTAGAGTCAATGAAAGAGTCTGAAATGCAGTACTTGGGTACAATTTCAAACACCACAGAATGATCTCTGTTCATTTCCAAGGCAAACCATTCAACATCACAGTAATCCAAATCTATGCCCTGACCAGTAATGCCAAAGAAGCTGAAGTTGAATGGTTCTATGAAGACCTACAACACCTTCTAGAGCTAACACCAGAAAAAGATGTCCTTTTCATCATGGGGGACTGGAATGCAAAAGGAGAAAGGCAAGGGATACATAGGCAAGTTTGGCCATGTAATACAAAATGAAGCAGGGCAAAGGCTAATAGAGTTTTGCCAAGAGAACGCACTGGTCATAGCACACAACCTCTTCCAACAACACAAGAGACGACTCCATGCATGGAGACCACCAGATGGTCATTACTGAAATCAGATTGATTATATTCTTTGCAGCCAAAAATGGAGAGGTTCTATAGAGTCACAAAAAACAAAACCAGGAGCTGACTGTGGCTCAGATCATGAACTCCTTATTGCAAAATTCAGATTTAAATTGAAGAAAGTGGGGAAAACCACTATACCATTCAGGTATGACCTAAATCAAATCCCCCAATTATACAGTGGAAGTGACAAATAGATTAAAGGGATTAGATCTGACAGACAGAGTGCCTGAAGAACTATGGATGGAGGTTCATGACATTGTACAGGAGGCAGGGATCAAGACCATCCCCAAGAAGAAGAAATGCAGAAAGGTAAAATGGTTGTCTGAGGAGGCCTTACAAATAGCTGAGAAAAGAAGAGAAGCAAAAGGCAAAGGAGAAAGGGAAAGATATACCCACCTGAATGCAGAATATCAAGGGAAGAAAAGAAAGCCTTCCTCAATTATCAATGCAAAGAAATAGAGGAAAACAATTGAATGGGAAAAACTAGAGGTCTCTTCAAGAAAATTAGACATACCAAGCAAACATTATATACAAAGATGGGCACAATAAAGGACAGAAATGGTATGGACCTAACAGAAGCAGAAGGTATTAAAGAATACACAGAAGTAGTGGCCCAGATAACCATGATGGTGTGATTATTCACATAGAGCCAGACATCTTGGAATGTGAACTCAAGTGGGCCTTAGGAAGCATCAATACAAACAAAGCTAGTTGAGGTAATGGAATTCCGGCTGAGCTATTTCAAACCCTAAAAGATGATGCTGTGAAAGTGCTGCACTCAGTATGCCAGCAAATTTGGAAAACTCAGCAGTGGTCAAAGGACTGGAAAAGGTCAGTTTTCATTCCAATCCCAAAGAAAGGCAATGCCCAAAATCTTCACACTATCACACAGTTCCACTCATCTCACACGCTAGCAAAGTAATGCTCAAAATTCTCAAAGCAAGGCTTCAACAGTATGTGAACTGAGCACTTCCAGATATTCAGCTGGATTTAGAAAAGGCAGAGGAGCCAGAGATCATATTGCCAACATGTGCTGGATCATAGAAAAAGCAAGAGTTTCAGAAAAAACATCTCCTTTTGTTTTATTGACTACGCCAAAGCCAATAACTGCATAGATCACAACGAACTGTGGAAAATTCTTCAAGAGATGGAAATGCCAGACCACCTTACCTGCCTCCTGAGAAATCTGTATGCAGGTCAGGAAGCAACAGTTAGAATCAGACATGGAACAACAGACTGGTTCCAGATTGCGAAAGGAGCATGTCACAGCTGTATATTGCCACCTTGCTTATTTAACTTATGTCTAGAGTACCTCATGAAAAATCCTGGGCTTGATGAAGCACAAGCTGGAATCAAGATTGCCGGGAAAAATATCAATAACTCAGATATGCAGATGATACCACTCTTATAGCAGAAAGAGAAGAGTAACTAAAGAGCCTCTTGATGAAAGTGAAAGAGGAGAGTGAAAAAGTTGGCTTAAANGCTTATTTTCTCAGGACACGCTGTTCTCTGCTCACAAATCAGCTCATTGGCAAGGCCCTCTGTGGGCGCCCTTTGTAAAACAGCCCCCTTCACTGTGCTCTTCACAGCTCTGAGCATCCCCTGATATTTTGTTCTATATTGTTTTTATTTTGTTTATTTTCTGTCTTCCCTGGCCTGTGGAAAAGCCAGAAAGTCAGAGACTTTGTTTTGTTAATTGCTATATTCCCCAGGACCCAACACTACTCAACATTTGAGAAGTTCTCACTAAATATTCATCAAATGAATGAATGAATGAATTCAACTTGTGCTGTAAGGATCAGAGAGTAATGAGGAATTCCTTCACTAGTATGTTGGGATTTGATTTTGGTGAATGTTCTCTCTTTTCAAAGCTATGGTTTTTCCAGTAGCCATGTATGGATGTGAGAGTTGGACTATAAAGAAAGCTGAGTGCCAAAGAATTGATGGTTTTGAACTATAGTGTTAGAGAAGACTCTTGAGAGTCCCTTGGACTGCAAGGAGGCCAAACCAATCCATCCTAAAGGAAATCAATGCTGAATATTCACTGGAAGGGCTGATTCTGAAGCTGAAGCTCTAATACTTTGGCCACCTGATGCAAAGAACTGACTCATTGGAAAAGACCCTGACGCTGGGAAAGATTGAAGACAGGAGGAGAAGGGGATGACAGAGGATGAGATGGTTGGATGGCATCANTATTCACTGGAAGGGCTGATTCTGAAGCTGAAGCTCTAATACTTTGGCCACCTGATGCAAAGAACTGACTCATTGGAAAAGACCCTGACGCTGGGAAAGATTGAAGACAGGAGGAGAAGGGGATGACAGAGGATGAGATGGTTGGATGGCATCACCTATTCAATGGACATGAGTTTGAGTCATCTCCAGGAGTTGTTGATGAACAGGGAGGCCTGGTGTGTTGCAGTCCACAGGGTTGTGAAGAGTTGGACATGACTGAGCAACTGAACTGAACTGAACGAAACAATGAATCAAGGCAATGATGATTAATAGCTATTAAAATCATTAGGTGAAAACATGGTTATAAACTTGAAAAAAGATGGATCTGACTGATAAAACTTGAATCCAGTAATCAGATCTTGCCAAGTATTGAACCTGAATCTGTTCAACCCCTTTCGTTTGGTCTGTGTATGGGTATACAAGAAGTACAGGAGACAGAGGAACATAATAAATAACAATGGGGAGGGATGCAATCATGAAAATGTAGGATATGGAGAAACTCTGGAGGAAAGATGACCTGGCTTCTTCAACAAATATATTCAAAGAAAAAATAGGACAGGGGAGATATAGAGGCAAGGGCTTAGCAAAGATTTTCTGTAAAGGAACAAATAAATACTTCTTTCTTTGCAGGCCTTATATTACACAAAACAACCACTCAACTCCACTATTGTAGTTGGAAAACAGTTATGAACAGTTTTAAATGAATGAGTATGGCTGTATTCCAATAAAATTTTATTTCAGTTCAGTTCAGTGGCTTAGTCATGTCTGACTCTTTGTGACCCCATGAATTGCAGCACACCAGGCCTCCCTGTCCATCACCAACTCCCGGAGTTCACTCAGACTCACGTACATCGAGTCAGTGATGCCATCCAGCCATCTCATCCTCGGTCGTCCCCTTCTCCTCCTGCCCCCAATCCCTCACAGCATCAGAGTCTTTTCCAATGAGTCAACTCTTTGCATGAGGTGGCCAAAGTACTAGAGTTTCAGCTTTAGCATCATTCCTTCCAAAGAAATCCCAGGTCTGATCTCCTTCAGGAATGGACTGGTTGGATCTCCTTGCAGTCCAAGGGACTCTCAAGAGTCTTCTCCAACACTACAGTTCAAAAGCATCAATATTCGGCGCTCAGCCTTCTTCACAGTCCAACTCTCACATCCATACATGACCACTGGAAAAACCGTAGCCTTGACTAGACAGACCTTTGTTGGCAAAGTAATGTCTCTGCTTTTGAATATGCTATCTAGGTTGGTCATTACTTTTCTTCCAAGGAGTAAGCGTCTTTTAATTTCATGGCTGCAATCACCATCTGCGGTGACTGGATCATAGTTGTAGACCCTTAGAGTGGAGATAAGAATTAAGAGGTGAATCAACCAAATACATTGTGCAGAGCTTATTTGCATTGAATGACCAACTGTAAAAGTATTTATGAAACAATCAGGCAAATCTGAGTACTAACTAGTTATTCAATGATATTAGAATAATATTTTTATGAGAAAATGGCATAAGTATGTTTTACAAAATCCTTACATTCTGGGTTAAACATTGAGTATTTAAAGATAAAATAATGATACCTGAGATTTATTTTTCCTAGAAGGCAATGGCACCCCACTTCAGTACTCTTGCCTGGAAAATCCCATGGATGGAGGAGCCTGGTGGGCTGCAGTCCATGGGGTCGATAAGAGTCGGACACGACTTCACTTTCACTTTCATGCATTGGAGAAAGAAATGGCAACCCACTCCAGTGTTCTTGCCTGAAGAATCCCAGAGATGGGGGAGCCTGGTGGGCTGCCATCTATGGGGTCAAACAGAGTCAGACACGACTGAAGTGATTTAGCAGCTTAGCAGCAAAATAATGAAGCAGAAGTGGGAAAGCTGATGTAGGAGGAGGTAATAGGTCAGTGGTCCTCAAAGTGTGGTTCCCCGGACCAACAGAAGCATCTGGAACCTTGTTAAGAAATGTGAATTCTCTGGGCACCAATCCTGGTTTACAAAATCATAAACTCTAAGGTAAAGTCCAGAAATCCACTTTAACAAGGGCTCAAAGTGATTCTCATGCACGTTAAAATTTGAAACCACCCACATAGATAAAACAAGAATGAGCATCATATGTGATAAAGTTTTATACTGAATACATGAGGATTCACTGTATTATTTTGAATATTTTTATATGTTTGAAATTTTCCAAATACAATAGTGAAATGAAAGGGACAACTAGGAAGATTGGGAATGCAAAGGAAAGCCTAGGCCCAACATTCAGATAAGTGAACACTTACAGGAGGACTAAAATAGGACTCAGCACCCATGAATATCAGGAGATGAAATGACCTGGTTTCCCTCCCCTGTTGATCCATCCCCACTTCCACCCATTTGTACTCCTCTGTAAGTCTGCACAGTATTCCAGCTACACAACTATAACCAACTAGTCACTTCCTTAAGGGAGACCTCTTAAGGTTTGCGGATAAATCATCAATCTAATAAGTGTTCAGTCAAACAACCCGTTTTTGGCCTCAAGGAGAAACTCTTTAACTTCCTTATCCCTAATGGAAAATGCTTTTTTAGTGTTTCCTCAAGGACTTTTACCCATCAAGGATCACCTCTTTCTGTCTGTCTCTAGCCCAGTGGTTCTAACTCTGATTGCATGCAACAGTTACCTGGGAAATCATTTAAAGTTCCTGATGCCCAGGACATACCTAGATATATCATTCGTAATTTGTGGGGATGAGATGAGTATTTTTAAAAACTCCTCAGTGATTCCAATGTGCAGCCAGTGTTGAGAACCACACACTGTTGATCCTTCTCAAACAAGCTTCTAGCTAGACTAGTCCACACTTGCCACACCTACGTCCAAACTTCTCACTCATCCTCAGACATTACCTCCTGTTTTTCCCACTATTCCTTCTTTGGGAATGACCTGAGCTTCTGGATTCCAAAAAAAAAAAAATCTTGAGGGTTTTTTCCTTAAATGTTCTGTAACACTTACTTATCTACACCCTTTCTAAATGCATTCCTTTTTTGTCACTATACTCCTCCTCCTTGTTTTTATCATGCCTGTGATTGCCCTGTTCCCTTTCTTTTGTAAGACTCTCTTCCTCATCACATCCTTAAATGTTCTTTTCTATAAGCCTTGTGCTAAAGAGTCCTCACCATCTCATTCTATGCACTTACTTTGGATCATCTCGTCTTCTCCTCTACCTTCAACTGTCTGTACACTGAAGACCCACAAATACATTATTTCCACCCCAAATCCAGTTATGTGCTTCAGACCCACGTTGCAAATTCCCTGGTAAATCTCTCCTGCATCACCTGTAGACACTCCACCTCACTATATTAAGAAGTAAATCTACCCCTGCTCTCCAATCTGCTAGTGTGTCACTGTGAGCACAGCCTCTCGGCCAGATTGCTTGGGTTTGAAATCTTTAATCTTCAATAATATAATAAATTTGGATGAATGAATTAACCTTTCTGCAACTCTATTTCCTCATTTGTAAAATAGATAAAATAATGATAACTTCCTCATAAGATTATTATTAGTATGAAGACTAACTAAATTAATATGTATAAAGGGCTTAAAGCTGTGCCTGGCAAATCATAAGCATCACTATTTGCTACTACTACTACTTTTTCATCAATATTATCATTACTTTAAATTCCCTATCTCAGTGAAGGGTGCCATCAGTTAATTATATAGAGAAGGGAAATATTTGAGTGTCATTCTTTTTGCCTCATTACATCTACTCAGTTTTTCTTTAGACACTTTCCTTATTTTTCACTACAGCTTCAGGTCAGGCCCATGGTGTGCTGGACTGAAAGCTGATTCTGCACATCTCCTCTTGGCTTTAGTAGCTCTAAACTGGCTATTATGAAAGTTTTTATACCATGGGAATCAGCAAACTCTACAAATGAGGAATCTTTTTATTTTTTTGAAAAGTCAGTTGTTAAAAATGTAGGCCTTCATGATTTCTCCCCCAAGTTTCTGCAAAACATCCCAATTGTCTTATTTCTACCACTGTTGTACCACTCTAGTCCACTCTTAGTCTTGACGCTAGGAAAAAAATTTCTAAAATACAAATCTCATCATATGACCACTTTCCAGATGACAATAATTCAGTAGCTTCCCATTTTCCTCAGGCTAAAAGCCTCAATCCTTAGCATGGCACACATGGTCAATAGTAGAGTCCCCACGTGTTCCATTCTTAATCCTTGAAATGCACCTTCCTTATACAGGTCAACCTGTAAATCCCTTAAGGGCTTTCTTCAGTCTCAGGGCAAAGCCCAAAGAGCTGGGAAGTTAACTCTCCTGGGAACAGGGCATGAGACATGGCTGGCATACATCCCAGCTCCCATCACCAGACAGGACAACTCAGATGGAGTCACTCCAGACAGCCCCACTGAACTGAGCCCAATCGCCCACAACAGTAATCTGCTCTCATCACCTTCTCTACCAGTACTCCCTGCCATCACCTCCCAAATTAACTACTGGCCCTCAAGTCCTTATCACAGGGTCTGTGTCTGGGGGGGAACTCAACCTAATACATGGCCATTCATGGCCTTTTCTCCACTTCAGCCTTGCCATTTCTCCCTTCAAGCTGCAGCTCTACTGAACATTTTACCTATAGTTCTCCAAAGGTCACATGGTATCTCACACTTTGTTCTCTTGCAGACATTGCTCACTTTATATGGAATAAGCCCTATTAATTCCATGTTCTTTACCCAGAAAACTCTAACCTGTTCCTCAAAATGCAACTCAGTATCCACCTTTCCCCCTAATCACTGCCATCTTCCTCCTTCAATGGAAGGGTCTCTCAAGTGTTCTTATGCCATCAAGTACTAACAGATCTGCTTTCTCTAATCCAATATGGGCTCCCTCAGGTCCTTCTCCAGTCATATACCCATCTTCCCACCCAACCAACAGCCCTGGCATGATGCATACTGTTTGTTGTAGTGCTTAGTCGCTCAGTCACATCCATGTGACCCCATGGACTGTAGCCCACCAAGCTCCTCTGTCCATGGGATTTCCCAGGCAAGAATACTGGAGTGGGTTGTCATGCCCTCCTCCAGGGGATCATCCTACCTAGGAGACCTGAACAGGTCTCCTGCACTGCAGATGGATTGTTTACTGACCGACCCACCAGGGAAGCCCCAAGAATACTGGAGTGGGTTGCCATTTCCTACTCCAGGGGATCTTTTCAATCAAGGATCAAACCTACCTCTCCTGCATCTTTACCACTGAGTCACTAGGGAAGCCCAGGATGTATATTAGCAAGTCAATAAGGATGTGTTGAAGGGATATAGTTTGCATGGCCTATTATCCCTTATGTTTTCATCCCTGGAGGAAATGTTCAACGAGAAGTTTACCATCTAAGTAGAGAGACAAATCTGTTTTCTCCTATTTCTCAATAATCGCTGTATAATTACAAGCATTATCAGAAATGAAGCTATTTGCATAAATATAGCCAGACACCAATTTTGGTGTAGCCCTGTTGGTGTTTCACCAAGATCCTTAGCTTTCTAGCCCTGACATTTTCTTATTATCTCTGCATTTCAATGTTACCTTCCAGGCTCTGCAATTAAGCAAATTCTTTGGATTTTAAGCAAATATGCTTGCACTGTTTTTCAAGTGCCAAAACACCCTGGGGGCACTACTTAATCCTCTGATTCTCCCTTTCGAAGCGTATTCTCAGCTGCAGCTGACAGCTTTGTGAGTGCAGAGCCTCTGTGTCCAACAGGGCTGGGCTCTCTCTCATCTGCAACACAGTACGCTGCGTCCTCTGCAGAATATATTTATTTGCAGCATTTCAGCAGGGAGACCCTGGGAGGATGAGTCATCATCCTGATCCAGAGAGCTGCCCTTGAAGCCACACTGAAAAAATTCTCTCCCTCTTATTGTATCGAACAGGCCCTAATTGGAAAGCAAGTGCTCTGTTTACAGAAAAGTTTCCCACCTAGGCAGGAAATGACACTTATGAAATGCTGAAAAATAAATGCAGGGGGGATAGCATGTAATTTCTTGGACCCAAATGCATTGCAAGGTAATCAATTCAGTTAAAAATGCACTGAGCACCCACTACATGTATGAATCTATGGTTAAGTATGAGGTCTCTGCACCTGGCCCTCAACCTTGGGGGAAATTATTCCTTTAATATTTTAAGGATATTTTAGGATTTGCAAAGAGAGAGTATACATCAAATGCCTGTACATAAAACTCTAGCACTCTCATGCTTGCATTTAAGTGGATACATGTGTGAACACCTGATTCTATCTCTGTATTCTATACTTATTTAAGGACTTCCCATATATAAGTTCAGTGGTAAAGAATCTGCCTGCCAATGCAGGAGACACAGGAGACCCAGGTTCGATCGCTGGGTTGGGAAGATCCCCTGGAGGATGGCATGGCAACCCACTCCAGTATTCTTGCCTGGAAAATTGCATGGACAGAGAAGTCTGGCGGGCTACAGTCCACAGGGTTGCAAAGAGACATGACTGAGCCACTAAGTATATATACTCATATGACCGTAACAGGTTGGTGTGCTAGTCAGAATCCCTTGGGGGGACTTTTCTAGGAATCCCACTGTTACAATTCCTTCCTAGTATCATTATTGGTATCGAGAACATGGAGACAACAAATGAACTATACAGGGGAAGCAGAAGTTAGACAAAGGAAGCTAAGATAAGGCTGAGGATAAGCTGATGGGGAGTTCAGTTCAGTTCAGTTACTCAATCATGTCCGGCTCTTTGCGACCCCATGGACTGCAGCACGCCAGGGTTCCCTGTCCATCACCAACCCCTGGAGCTTACTCAAATTCATGCCCATCAAGTCGGTGATGCCACCCAACCATCTCATCCTCTGTTGTCTCCTTCTCCTCCTGTCTTTAATCTTTCCCAGCATCAGGGTCTTTTCCAATGAGTCAGTTCTTTGCATCAGGTGGCCAGAGTATTAGAGTTTCAGCTTCAGCATCAGTCCTTCAATGAATATGGGGAGTTAGCTGCAGGGAATGGAAGGAGGGCAGGCCTGAGGCTTGACCCAGGACTTCAAGAGCATGGAGCAGCAGAGCAAATGTTCACAGCACACAGGTATCAATGATACAAAGTACAGACAAATCCAGGAAGTTAGCTAATCTAAGAAAGCTTAGAGCAGCCAAATGCGCCAGAATTCAGACAACTTGAGAAGCGAAGAGTAAGTGAGACAGCCCGTTATGGAGCTTGTGGAGAGCTTACAGCAGTCTGGGCCACTGGGTGTGAGCCAAAACTCTGGAGCCAAATCACCTGGTTTCAAACATTTATTCTATCAACTAGTAGCTGTGAGTTATTCAATATCTCACTACCTCAGGTCTCTCACCTATAAACAACACTCAATTTTCTCACCTATAAATGACAACAAAATAATATATTATTTATTCAGTTCTACAATCCCCTTGGGGCTTCCCCCGTGGCTCAGTGGTAAAGAACATGCCTGCCAATGCCAGAGACACAGGTTCGACCTCTGGATTGGGACAATCCCCTGGAGCAGGGTATGGCAACTAACTCCAGTATTCTTGCCTGGAGAATTCCATGGATAGAGAAACCTGGGAGGCTGCAGCCCAAAGGGTCACAAAGAGTTGGACATGACTGAGTGACACGCACACAAGCAAGCAATACCCCCTTCATTGTAAGATGCATTATCTTGCAGTTTTACCTATTCTTCAAAATATTCAAAAATAGATAATTCCCAGGATACATAAGCTATTCCAAATGACAGAAAAGGAATAGAGAGCTACCCAATTCATCTCATAATGTAAGACAACTTTCATACTTAAACCTGAAAAGGGCAACACTAAAGAGAACTACAGCTCAATTCTACTTGTGAAAATTATAAAAATTCTATATTAAGTACTAGCAAAAATTTTAATAACAACTTCAAAGCTTATACAATATAACAAGTAGAATTATCACTAGGATGCACTATAACTTAAGACAAATATTAAATATATGCTACACCAAAGAGTCAAAGAAGAAACACTATATATGTGAAAGTGGTATTTAATAAAATTCAGTATTTATTTCTAAGATTTTTTCTTAAATAAAAATTAGAATAATGTGACCTCACATAAGTAATTTAACTTTTCACTTTTACCTAAACAATGAACAGAAATATAATCCCATTAATTCCTAAATCGAAGTGTCATTTAAAATCATATTCCTACCTTTGTCAGTAATCTGAAAGTGCTGGACAATGCAGGAAAACAGAAAACAATAATAACAATCTATCACTTAGGGAAAAAGAGACAAAAAATTTCTTATAAAACTCAAGACACTCCATTGAAAAGTCACAAAATGCAGAAAAACACAAAATGTTTTACTTACCAAAAATTAATAGATATGTGATAACAGCACCAAAACACATATGTACTTCAGATAATCTTGGGTATATGTACTCTGGAAAGCCAAAAAAGATTATTTGCATAAATGGTGATAGGTACTACAATCCACGTATAATAAATAAAGTAAGCCAATTGCTTCAAGTTAATTTATAAATTTAAGTAATCATAATATAGATTTTATTCTGATCAAAGTGAAGTGGAAATGGAAGAATACACTATGAAGTAACTATTCTTTTGGTAAAAGAATGATTTCCAAAAAAGATAATGCTGTATATTTAACACATTATAAAACTTCACAATTAAAAGTGTGCCCAGCTCATAATAGGCATTCTATAAATTTGTTTTAAAATAAGGAGAACACAAATCAATGTATGGAGCAATATAATGAAAGAATTCATTTAAAATGAACCCTAAAATATATGAGAATGCAGTATTTTTCTAATGAAAAACTTAACAAGCAGTATAAGTGCTTGAAAAGTATAAGTGCTTAAAAGAATCACAAGTGTTGAAAAGTTAGTGGAAATGTATCAATATATAATTACATAAATATGGTGACTATATAAAGCAAATACTAACAGAACTAAAAGGAAATAAATAGCAATACAATAATAGTTGGAGGTTTTAATATCCCACTCTCAACAATGAATATATCATCCAGACAGAGAATCAATAAGGAAATAGTGGAACTACATGAAACTATAGACCAAATAATCCTAAAAGATATATACAGAATATTCCATCCAACAGCAGGAATATACATGTTTTTTCTCAAGAGCACATGGAACATTTTCAAGGATGGATCATATGATAGGGCACAAATCAAGTCACAAAATATTCAAAAAGAAATAAATTATATCAAGTATCTTTTCATACCATGATGGTATGAAACTAAAAATCAAAACAGAAGGAAAACTGAAAAATATAGAAATAGTTTGAAATTAAACAGTATATTGGGGCAAAAAATAAATTAAAAAAATATTTTGAGAAAAACAAAAATGTAAATACAACATACCAATACTTATGGGATGAAACAAAAGCAATATAATTTATAGCTATAAATGCATAAATTAAAAAGATCTCAGATAAAGAAACTAACATTATAATGAAAGGAACTAAAAAATAAAACTAAGCCAAAACTTGGCAGAAGGAAGGAAATAAGAAAGGTGACAGCAGAAATAAATGAAATATAGACTAGAAAAGCAATAAAAAATTAACAAACCTTAGAGCTGGCTCTCTGAAAAGACAAAGAAAACTCACAAATCTTTGACTAGATTAATCAAGAAAATAAGAGATCTCAAATATATAAAACAATAAATGAAAGAGGAGATACTAAAATTGAGACCAGAGAAATACAAAGGATCATAAGAGACTACTATGAACAGTTTTTTGCCAACAAACTGAACAACCTAATGTATAAATTCCTATAAATATACAAACGGCCAAGATTTAATCATGAAGATATACATAATCTGAAAAGACTTATAACAAATAAAGAGATTGAGTCAGTAATCAATAATCTCCCAATGAAGAAAAGCATAGAATCAAATGGCTGCACAGATGAATTCTACCAAATATTCAAAGAGAAATTAACACTAATTCTTCTCAAACTCTTTACAAAAACTGAAGAGACTATCTCCAAACTCAATCTACAATGCCAGCATTACCCGACATCAAAGACAGATACAAGTAATGAAAACCAAAAGCTAAATATTCCTGATAAATATAGATGTAAAAATTCCCAACAGAATATTAGTAAACCAAAGTGTATTAAAAGGATTGTATACCATGATCAAGTGGGACTCATCCCTAGGACATGATGATGGCTCAAAATATGCAAATTAATAAATGTGATAAACCACATTAATGAGATTAAAGATAAATATCATTTATGATCATCTCAATAGATAAAGAAAAAACATTCAACAAAATCCTTTCATGATAAAAATTCAACAAAATGAGTTTAGAAGAAATGTAACAACATAATAAAGTTAACACATGACAAGCTCCCAGCTACCAACTTACTCAGTGGTCAAAGTCTGAAAAAAATTTCTCTAGGATTAAGATGCCTACTCTCACTACTCCAGTTCAGCATAGTACTGAAAGTCCTAGCCAGAGCAATCAGGCAAGAAAAATGAAAGTACTGAAATGAGAAAGGATCTGTCTTCTCTATTTGAAGATGATNTCCTCTGTTGTCTCCTTCTCCTCCTGTCTTTAATCTTTCCCAGCATCAGGGTCTTTTCCAATGAGTCAGTTCTTTGCATCAGGTGGCCAGAGTATTAGAGTTTCAGCTTCAGCATCAGTCCTTCAATGAATATGGGGAGTTAGCTGCAGGGAATGGAAGGAGGGCAGGCCTGAGGCTTGACCCAGGACTTCAAGAGCATGGAGCAGCAGAGCAAATGTTCACAGCACACAGGTATCAATGATACAAAGTACAGACAAATCCAGGAAGTTAGCTAATCTAAGAAAGCTTAGAGCAGCCAAATGCGCCAGAATTCAGACAACTTGAGAAGCGAAGAGTAAGTGAGACAGCCCGTTATGGAGCTTGTGGAGAGCTTACAGCAGTCTGGGCCACTGGGTGTGAGCCAAAACTCTGGAGCCAAATCACCTGGTTTCAAACATTTATTCTATCAACTAGTAGCTGTGAGTTATTCAATATCTCACTACCTCAGGTCTCTCACCTATAAACAACACTCAATTTTCTCACCTATAAATGACAACAAAATAATATATTATTTATTCAGTTCTACAATCCCCTTGGGGCTTCCCCCGTGGCTCAGTGGTAAAGAACATGCCTGCCAATGCCAGAGACACAGGTTCGACCTCTGGATTGGGACAATCCCCTGGAGCAGGGTATGGCAACTAACTCCAGTATTCTTGCCTGGAGAATTCCATGGATAGAGAAACCTGGGAGGCTGCAGCCCAAAGGGTCACAAAGAGTTGGACATGACTGAGTGACACGCACACAAGCAAGCAATACCCCCTTCATTGTAAGATGCATTATCTTGCAGTTTTACCTATTCTTCAAAATATTCAAAAATAGATAATTCCCAGGATACATAAGCTATTCCAAATGACAGAAAAGGAATAGAGAGCTACCCAATTCATCTCATAATGTAAGACAACTTTCATACTTAAACCTGAAAAGGGCAACACTAAAGAGAACTACAGCTCAATTCTACTTGTGAAAATTATAAAAATTCTATATTAAGTACTAGCAAAAATTTTAATAACAACTTCAAAGCTTATACAATATAACAAGTAGAATTATCACTAGGATGCACTATAACTTAAGACAAATATTAAATATATGCTACACCAAAGAGTCAAAGAAGAAACACTATATATGTGAAAGTGGTATTTAATAAAATTCAGTATTTATTTCTAAGATTTTTTCTTAAATAAAAATTAGAATAATGTGACCTCACATAAGTAATTTAACTTTTCACTTTTACCTAAACAATGAACAGAAATATAATCCCATTAATTCCTAAATCGAAGTGTCATTTAAAATCATATTCCTACCTTTGTCAGTAATCTGAAAGTGCTGGACAATGCAGGAAAACAGAAAACAATAATAACAATCTATCACTTAGGGAAAAAGAGACAAAAAATTTCTTATAAAACTCAAGACACTCCATTGAAAAGTCACAAAATGCAGAAAAACACAAAATGTTTTACTTACCAAAAATTAATAGATATGTGATAACAGCACCAAAACACATATGTACTTCAGATAATCTTGGGTATATGTACTCTGGAAAGCCAAAAAAGATTATTTGCATAAATGGTGATAGGTACTACAATCCACGTATAATAAATAAAGTAAGCCAATTGCTTCAAGTTAATTTATAAATTTAAGTAATCATAATATAGATTTTATTCTGATCAAAGTGAAGTGGAAATGGAAGAATACACTATGAAGTAACTATTCTTTTGGTAAAAGAATGATTTCCAAAAAAGATAATGCTGTATATTTAACACATTATAAAACTTCACAATTAAAAGTGTGCCCAGCTCATAATAGGCATTCTATAAATTTGTTTTAAAATAAGGAGAACACAAATCAATGTATGGAGCAATATAATGAAAGAATTCATTTAAAATGAACCCTAAAATATATGAGAATGCAGTATTTTTCTAATGAAAAACTTAACAAGCAGTATAAGTGCTTGAAAAGTATAAGTGCTTAAAAGAATCACAAGTGTTGAAAAGTTAGTGGAAATGTATCAATATATAATTACATAAATATGGTGACTATATAAAGCAAATACTAACAGAACTAAAAGGAAATAAATAGCAATACAATAATAGTTGGAGGTTTTAATATCCCACTCTCAACAATGAATATATCATCCAGACAGAGAATCAATAAGGAAATAGTGGAACTACATGAAACTATAGACCAAATAATCCTAAAAGATATATACAGAATATTCCATCCAACAGCAGGAATATACATGTTTTTTCTCAAGAGCACATGGAACATTTTCAAGGATGGATCATATGATAGGGCACAAATCAAGTCACAAAATATTCAAAAAGAAATAAATTATATCAAGTATCTTTTCATACCATGATGGTATGAAACTAAAAATCAAAACAGAAGGAAAACTGAAAAATATAGAAATAGTTTGAAATTAAACAGTATATTGGGGCAAAAAATAAATTAAAAAAATATTTTGAGAAAAACAAAAATGTAAATACAACATACCAATACTTATGGGATGAAACAAAAGCAATATAATTTATAGCTATAAATGCATAAATTAAAAAGATCTCAGATAAAGAAACTAACATTATAATGAAAGGAACTAAAAAATAAAACTAAGCCAAAACTTGGCAGAAGGAAGGAAATAAGAAAGGTGACAGCAGAAATAAATGAAATATAGACTAGAAAAGCAATAAAAAATTAACAAACCTTAGAGCTGGCTCTCTGAAAAGACAAAGAAAACTCACAAATCTTTGACTAGATTAATCAAGAAAATAAGAGATCTCAAATATATAAAACAATAAATGAAAGAGGAGATACTAAAATTGAGACCAGAGAAATACAAAGGATCATAAGAGACTACTATGAACAGTTTTTTGCCAACAAACTGAACAACCTAATGTATAAATTCCTATAAATATACAAACGGCCAAGATTTAATCATGAAGATATACATAATCTGAAAAGACTTATAACAAATAAAGAGATTGAGTCAGTAATCAATAATCTCCCAATGAAGAAAAGCATAGAATCAAATGGCTGCACAGATGAATTCTACCAAATATTCAAAGAGAAATTAACACTAATTCTTCTCAAACTCTTTACAAAAACTGAAGAGACTATCTCCAAACTCAATCTACAATGCCAGCATTACCCGACATCAAAGACAGATACAAGTAATGAAAACCAAAAGCTAAATATTCCTGATAAATATAGATGTAAAAATTCCCAACAGAATATTAGTAAACCAAAGTGTATTAAAAGGATTGTATACCATGATCAAGTGGGACTCATCCCTAGGACATGATGATGGCTCAAAATATGCAAATTAATAAATGTGATAAACCACATTAATGAGATTAAAGATAAATATCATTTATGATCATCTCAATAGATAAAGAAAAAACATTCAACAAAATCCTTTCATGATAAAAATTCAACAAAATGAGTTTAGAAGAAATGTAACAACATAATAAAGTTAACACATGACAAGCTCCCAGCTACCAACTTACTCAGTGGTCAAAGTCTGAAAAAAATTTCTCTAGGATTAAGATGCCTACTCTCACTACTCCAGTTCAGCATAGTACTGAAAGTCCTAGCCAGAGCAATCAGGCAAGAAAAATGAAAGTACTGAAATGAGAAAGGATCTGTCTTCTCTATTTGAAGATGATATATATATATATATATATAACTCTAACGACTAGATAAAAATCTATTAGAACCAATGAATTTAGTAAATTTTCAGGATACAAAACCAACATGCAAAAATGAGTTGAATTTGTATACACTAACAACAAACTCAGAGAAGGCAATGGCAATCCACTCCAGCACTCTTGCCTGGCAAATCCCATGGAAGGAGGAGCCTGGTAGGCTGCAGTCCATGGGGTCGCAAAGAGTCGGACACGACTGAGCAACTTCACTTTCACTTTTATGCATTGGAGAAGGAAATGGCAACCCACTCCAGTGTTCTTGCCTGGAGAACCCCAGGGGTAGGGGAGCCTGGTGGGCTGCCGTCTATGGCGTCACACAAAGTCAGACACGACTGAAGTGACTTAGCAGCAACAACAAACTAGATGGAAAAGAAATAAACAATCCTTTTTATAATGACATCAAAAATATTTAGGAATACTTTAACCAAGGTGAACTATCTGTACCCTGAAACCATAAGACACTGAAGAATAAAAAATGAAGATACAAATAAATGGAAAGATATGCCATGTTCATGCATCAGGAGAATTAATATTGTTAAAATGTCCATACTACCCAAGTCCATCCATCAATTCAATGCAATTTCCACCAAAATTTCAACAGGATTTTTTTTTTACAGTAGAAAGAAATCCTACAGTCCATATGGAACTATAAAAGCCCTGAAGTTGCCAAAGCAATGATGGACATGAACAAATATGGAGGCATCACACTTCCTGGTTTTGAATTATACTACAAAACTAAGTAACCAAAACAGTACAGCACTAAGATAAGCGGAACATACTTGAAAGTTCCTAATAAAGCTATGCATGTCTAGTCCACTAATATTTGACAAGAAAGTAAAAAATAGTTCATAGGAAAATATATCCTATTTGACAAATTACATTTTGAGAACTAGATATTCAAATGCTAAAGAATGAAACTGGACCCCTGTCTTACACATACAAAATTAACACAAAATTGACTAAAGACTTACTGTAAGAGTGAAAAGTGTCAAACACCTTGAAAAAAACAGGGGAAAATTTCTTTGACATTGGTGTTGGTAATGATATTTGGATGTGACACCAAAAGCACAAGCATCAGAAGCAAAAATCAACAGTAGAGTTATATAAAACCAAAATATTTCTACACAGCAAAAGATGCAATCAGCAAAATGAAAAGGCAACATAAAGAGTGGCAGAAGATATTTGCAAACCATATATCTAATATGGAATTCATACTCAAAATATTTAAGGAACTCACATAATAGCAAAAAAATGTGAAAAAACAAATAATCATATTGAAAAATTATCAAAGAACAGCCTAAATTGCATTTTTTTCCCAAAGAAAATATATATACAAATGGCCAACAGCTACATGAAGACATGCTCAATGTCACTAATCATCAGGGAAATACAAACCCAAACCATAATGAGAATCACCTCACCTTTGTTAGAATGGCTATTATCAAAGACAAGAGATAAAATGTTCTAGTGAGAATGTGGAGAAAAGGGAATCCTTGTACATTGTTGGAGGGAATTCAAAGTCGTATAGCCACTATGGAAAACAGTATGGCAATTCCTCAATAAATTAAAAATAGAGCTACCATATCCAGCAATAAACTTCTGGGTATACATCCAAAGAAAATGGAACCACTATTTCAAAGAGATATCTGTACTCCATGTTACTGCAGCATTATTTATAATAGCCAAGACATGCAAAAAATCTAAATGTCTGTAGAAAGATGGACAGATAAAGAAAATATGTGTGTACACATACACACACACACACACACACACATACACAATGGAATATTATTACACTTGCTGATGAGAATACTCTGGCATGGAAATATTAAGTAATTGTCCCAGGTCATATGGTTATTACATAATTAAAAGAGGATATAATTCTAATATATTAGGCTTTGAGGTTTACAGTTTTGTTGTATCTTGAATGACTATAGAGGGAAATGCTGAAGAGAGGGTAGATGAAATGAAATGTCAAGTGATAATTTTACCGGTTATTTTCTTAATTCTCTTGTGAATGTCTAAAATGTTTATTTGATGACTGTTTAACAATGAGAATGATAAAAGAAAGCTCAAATGTTACCAGCATGTACTACATCAACTCTTGCTGTAGACAAGAGATTTGACTGGTTTGTAATTCTGCATTTATGCATAATTTATTATGCATTATCTAAAGAAATGTTAACTGTACTATGGCTGCCCATGGGAAAGGGGAAAAGCATATCTCCCACTTCATTGTTAAGTTATGATTCTAATATTCTAATCAAAATGCTTGATAGATAATAACTATGGCTATTCACAGACACATGCATTTACTATACCAATACCCAGTGTCCTGAATGTAGGACATTTGTGGTGTCAGATGAATGACCAGTTAATGAATTTTTCTCCTGAGTAGCTGACATCATATTCAATAAACATTTTTTTTTTTTTTGCACAATGAAGAACACATAGTAGGCCTGTGATACCTATATGCTGAATAAAAAAAAGAATAAAATCCTATGAATTTCAATTTGGGATTTCTGCTGTGCTGCATAATTTAAAAAATGGCAATAATATTTCATTCCACCGACATTTTTGAGCATAGGCTTTGTGTCAGGGTTAAAGAACCAAGAGTGAAGCCAAGACAAGGACCTCACAGTGGCTCATCAGCAATTCAAACTCTGGAGGAGGAGTTGGCAAGCTCTGACAGGCAGGGCAAATCCAACACATTGTTTTTGTACATCCCATGAGCTAAGAATGATTCTTACAAGGTTAAATCACTGAAAAAAAATTGAAAAAAGAATATTTCATGAAAATTGAGAAATACATAAAGTTCAAATTTTACCCATAAGTAAAGTTGGATTGGAACACAGTCATGCCCTTTTGTTTACATACTGCCAGTGGCTTCTTCCATTCTACAAAGATGAGTAGCTGTAGCACAAACCACGTGGCCCAGAAAGCCTCAAATGTTTGGAACCTGGCTCTTTACAGAAAAGGTTTGACTGACCCTTGGATCTATTTTAGTCAAAGACCTATGAGGACTGACTCTTGTTGTTTGGGGGGCTTTTTATTTTGTTTCATTTTACCAATGTGGAAAAAAAAAGTAGTAAATGGAGTAACAATCCTGCTTCTCAGACTTTATTATGTACATGAATCTCCTGAGGTTCCTATTAAAATGCAGATTCAGGTACAACTGTGGCTAAAGCACAGATTCTGCATTTCTAACCAGCTCCTAGGCAGAGATTTCTAGCTAGGTCTAGAGAGTGGGTCCTGTAAAATTGTTCAGAAACTTGAGTCGGAAGAAAAAGACATCATATCAGAAAAAAAAAAGTAGCTTTGGAAGCTAACTTAATGCAATAGGTGATTTTCTGTCACAGGTTTTGGGGCAAAGATAAACAATAGACATGTTAATGTTCATTTCTCAATTATCTTTGGTACTTTCTTGGCAAAGCTTATGTGAATCATTTTCCAAAGAGTAAAGAGGAACAGCAGCTGGTTATTTGTTACTATTAACTATTTGTGAAGCAAATATTGGGGAAAACTAATACTAGTGTCTGAATTCTGCTCAGAGGAAAGGAAAAAAGACAAACTCAGATAAACACTGATATTTTTTTTTTCTTTTTTTGGCCATACTTCGAGACATGCAGGATTTTAGTTTCATGACTAGGAATCAAACTTGAGCACCCTGCATTGGAAGCACAGAGACTCAACTACTAGATCACCAGGGAAGTCCCAACACTATTAATTTTTGAAATAACTTCTTTGCCTCTTTAATAAGAATAGAATATTAAGAAAGTATCTAGCTTTATGTCCTCTGATTAAACATTACTAATAAAAATATTATTTAAATTTCCCTGAACATATTGTCCCAAATCTTTTGATTTTGAAAATAATCCAAAATTTTTGCATCTTGATTATTTCCTATAAATAAAAGCTAAATGCTCAGTATCAAGCATTGCCAAGGACGTGGAGCAACTAGAACCCTCATGTCTTGCTTTCCAGAGTGTAAGTTGGTATAATCACTTTGAAAAACTGTATCTACCAAAGCTTAATATGGGCATTCCTCATGACTCAATAATCCTACTCTCAGTGAAGAGGAAAAGTTAAATTTTTTACATATTCTCCTTCTCCTTCTGCCTCTGTAACTCAGCTTACCCCTTGCAAAGTCTAGATCATGTAGGTCACGTTGTCTCAGAAAGTGGGGACTTGCAATACTAGGAACTGGAGTTTATCTCACTCACCCTTGTCCTGCTCTTTGCAATTGCCCAGCCCCTGCAAACCTGCTTAATCATGCCTGTCCAGGCCAGGCATCTCCCTCCCCATCTTGACTATTGTTCCCGCATGGGTGAAAACCCTCAGTTTAAACCAGCCTATTAACAGCTAGTGCTGTCCACTATAGTCTGTCTATAAAAACTCTGTTCGGGGATCAGAGCTTGGAGTGTTAACTCCTCTGGGCCCACCAGCAGAATAAACCTGAGTTCTCCAACTCTCCAAGCGTGGTGCTTGGTTTCTCGAGTACTGGTTTCTGTAACATTAGTATATACTCAACAGAAAGGCACATATATTTGATGTCAAAGGCTATAGGCATTTTTACTGCAGCCTTATTCTTAAGAAACTCAAAACTAGGAAAAAATCTAAATGTTCGCCAATAGTATAATGAAAAAAAGTGATATGTTATTTACAATATAATATACACAGCAATGAGAATGAAAAAAGAAAACTGTGCTCAAAAATATGGATTAACCTTGCAAATATAGTACTGGCAAGACAATCCTGACACAAAAAAGAACAAACTCTATAAAGCTTCAAAAATATAAAATCTATCTCTGCTATTAAAAATCAGATAGTGGTTACCTGGGTAGAGGAATTAGTGTCTGGAAGTGGAAGCAATGGAGGCTTCTGGGGTGCTGCTGATGTTTTTGGACTTGTCTAAGAAGCCTTTTTAGAAAAAAATGTTATGAACCAACAGATTTTAATAAATTTATCTACACAACCATACGAATGTGAAGGGCACATGTCAAGACTTATCTACACAACCATAGGAATGTTAAGAGCACATGTCAGGACTCCCCACCACAAACCCATTTGCCACCTTATGAACTGAGGAAGGCTTGTGTCAAAAGGGTCCTTGTTTTTAAACAGTAATCTTGGGAGGAGGAGTGGTATTCCTACCACAGTTTTAAGATTAATGCAGAGAGACTGTCAGGCTGAGTGAAGTAACTGGACAAAGAATGAAATATCATGTCGTATGGCTTACACGTGGAGTCTGAAATTTGAAGAGAGGTGGAGTCATAGATGTAGAGAGCAAACCTGTGGTTGGAGGGGGGAGGGATAAACTGGGAGATTGGTATTGATATATGCATACTGCTGTGTATAGAAAAAATAGCTAACAGGTACCTGCTGTATCGCACAGGAACTCTACGATGATCTGTAGTGACCTATGTGGGAAGACATTCTAGAAAAGTGTATCTGTAGTGACCTACATGGGAAGACATTCTAGAAAAGAGTATCTGTGTGTATACTGCAAAAACTAGCATAAGCTTCTTTGGTGGCTCAGGCGGTAAAGCGTCTGCCCACAATGCGGAAGACCCGGGTTCGATTCCTGGGTCGGGAAGATCCCCTGGAGAAGGAAATGGCAATCCACTCCAGCACTCTTGCGTGGAAAATCCCATAGATGGAAGAGCCTGATACGCTACAGTCCATGGGGTCCCAAAGAGTAGGACACGACTGAGCGACTTCACTTTATACTCCAATAAAAATTATTTAAAAAGAAAAAGATTAGAGAAGACTTCAGTTTTTTTTTTTTTTTCTATGCTGGGTCTTTCCAGACNCGTGGAAAATCCCATAGATGGAAGAGCCTGATACGCTACAGTCCATGGGGTCCCAAAGAGTAGGACACGACTGAGCGACTTCACTTTATACTCCAATAAAAATTATTTAAAAAGAAAAAGATTAGAGAAGACTTCAGTTTTTTTTTTTTTTTCTATGCTGGGTCTTTCCAGACTGTCCTCATCAGTGTGAAATAAAATATTGCCTGCTGTATCAGTAAACAAAGGATATCACAGTCAACAGCAATTGCAGCCACCTCCTCTGGTGAGCTGGTGAGCCCGGAGGGAACTCAGGAAGGAAACAAAGAATCCCTGCCATCTAGCAGTCATCAGGCTGCAACCCCACACAACAGTGAGCCCCGAGGGAACTCAGGCTGGGGAAAAAAAAAAAAAAAAACAGGATTTCATGCAAAGATGGGCTCAATAAAGGACAGATGATGTGGACCTAATAGAAGCAGAAGATATTAAGAAGAGGTGGCAAGAATACACAGAAGAACTGTAAAACAAAAGAGCTTCAAGACCAAGATAATCACGATGGTGTGATCACTCACCTAGAGCCAGATATCCTGAAATGTGAAGTCAAGTGGGCCTTAGAAANTGATGGACACGAGTTTGGGTGAACTCTGGAACTTGGTGATGGACAGGGAGGCCTGGCGTGCTGTGATTCATGGGGTCACAAAGAGTCGGACACGACTGAGCGACTGAACTGAACTGAACTGAACTGAAGAGATGTTCATGTTCATGTTCATGTCCTCAGAATGGATATGTTCATTAGGAAAAACAGCTGAATAGGGTTTAAGGTAGGCCTTGGAAAAGCAAAAATACATGAGATGGAAAGATGAAAGGTCACCAGAGAGATTCTAACATTTTACAATCTGAGAGACCTTGAAGCCAGAGACATCAAAGGTAATTAGACCTGTAAGGAAGCCTGTGAACTCACTGTCACCATTGCTTTCTTCAGAAGGGGTAAACAGATTTTCTCACAAATATATAGCTAGCAATCATTCAAATATCTATACACTTTTTATGTCTTTGCATCTTCCATGACAACTGTGCTCTAAGACTTTTAGGTTTTTACAGACAAGCTCAATTTTAGAAAAGGAAAATTGCTGGTTTCTGGGTTTATTACATAGTTGCCAACCTATCATTCACTGAGTAATTTTATTTTTAAAAAAGAAAAAGAAAAAAAGCCATCTATTGTGACTATCATTTTATAAAAGACAAACTCAGAGGAAAGGCCATTCATTTAAATTGTAGAAATGTGGAAAACTGTTAGTATATCCTGCCCCAGTTTATCAGCCAATTGCTATGCATACAACATATTCTATCTGAATACTAAGGCCTGGGAATACTGGTACTGCCTCCATGGGCACATTTTAATATCCAGTAGGAAATTACATTGATTGTCCATGTCTGTTTTTAGTCAATGTCTTAGTTTGACTTTCCCAGAAATAGACCCCAAGACAAGGATCTAAAGATAGTTTATTAGGGAGGTGAGCCCAGGAAGCACTGGAAGGTCAGTGGGGAGATAAGTCAGGGAAGGAAAGAAGCAAGTACAAGCAGGCACTATGCCCAACTGGGCACAACAAAGAACTGCTGGAGACTTCTAGGAACACCAAAGATATGTGTCAATTCACTCCCTATCTGCCATTTGTGGAGTACCACTCCCAGGAGCGTTGACTTTTAGTACCACAGGTCTACAATCACGGGTCAAGCCTGCTCTTGTGGCCACACCACGTCCTCAAGGAAAGATATACAACCCGCCAGTGTGAGAGTCCTCTGGCACATAGAACACTTGGGGAAAGTGTGGTCCTGGCACCGAGAGCATCTGCCACAGCACTTTATTAAGCATTCTCAAGCATAGTGGTTAATTAACTTCACATTGAGATCATTTCTTTATTCACTGTAGACATCAAATAAAGATATAGAGAAGAATTTGTAGGTTTCAAAATAAGAGCATTTCCTGTTTTCTCTGGAGATTCCTAAAAGCATTCTAGACACTCTGTGATCTCTTTTTTAGTAAGGACTTGACACATCCAAGAGAAAACAGGAGTAAGAACTATAGAAGCCTCTAGAGCACAGATGGTGATAGGACTGACTTATGCCATGTTTTGCCTCCTCAGGCAGTTAGACAACGGGAAAAAAACATTTAGTATATGAGGGATTTAGGAACTGTCAGAAAAAGTTTATTAAAAAAAAAGAAGTTAAATTTATTTCACCATCCTAATAAGCTAAAATTAGTCACTACTGAATAAATCACAAAGGATACTGGAATCTCTTCTCAGAAGCTTGCCAAGATGTGATGTGTAAGACTTTGTTATTTTGTGTTTTATTTTAACTCTGGATTCATATTTGTTTATAACATACTTTTATCCATGTTATTTCTTCAAATAGCCATCTATAGTTATGTAGGCAGACATGTTAAGACTTGCTGGGCCAGATCCTGGGAGAAGATTTAGTTATTCCTTTACCCCAGAGATATTTGCTGACCCTCTATGATATCTGGCCCAGAGTACAGGCTCAAGATTCAAAGATCAGGAAGATGTTTCTTTGTCCTCTAAGGAGCTTACAGGTTAACAGCCATAAAATGCGGACACAACACAGAAAATGAGGAATCAGAATATCCACTGGTGTAAAATCAAGCCAAGGGTTTTGGAACCAGAAATCCAACTCAGGTATAGGAGAAGGATAACAAGATTCACTGCTTAAGGAAAGAGCTTGGGTCAAGTTAGGAAATAGAAACATCAATGAGAATATAGGGATGAGCCTAAAACTTGGCCAGAATTTAGACCCTTGTCTTCAACAGTCTTCATGAAGGGTTTTCTCCTGGCAACCAGTCCCCAGACCAGGTCTCAAACAGACTCCAGCTGTGGCGGGAACATCAGTCCCACCATCTGGACCTGAAGGTGGTTCTGTTATAGATTCCATAGCAGGTAGGCACGAGGTGAGTCCTGGATACTCATCTTGCCATCACTCTTGCTATGTTCATTCATCTTGTAGGATTGAGTTTTTACCTTTTTATCATATAGATATTAAGCATTTCTCTAGACTTTAGCCCTCTGGATCAGAATTCTATTTCTTTTCCAGACATCTAAACATAACCCTCTTCTCTACACAAATAGAGCATCTTGCCACATGTCTCCTGCTATATCCCCCACAACCTTTTGTAAGGTTCCTGGATCTGTTCCTAATTACTCATCTTGTACTATGTACATTTGGATGATGCTAAGTACCAAACAGTACCCGTGTACCCCACCCCTATGCCCCATCCAACATACTGGGATATCAGCATCAGCAAGGATAAGAAAGATAGTCAGCTGACATTTATTCATACCTAGGTACTGGACTATCTCATTTCATCCTCAGGCTATGAGGAAAATACTCCTGCTAATCCCTTTATCATTATTGTTGTTTAGTCGCCAGCTCATGTCCAGCTCTTAGTGACCCCATGGACTTCAGCCCACCAGGCTCCACTGTCCATGGGATTCTCCAGGTAAGAATACTGGAGGGGGTTGCCATTCTCTTCTCCAGAGGATCTTCCCAACCCAGGGATTGAACCCATGTTTTCTCACTGGCAGGTGGATTCTTTACCACAGAGGCACCAGGGAAGCCAAATCCCTTTTTATAGAAGAGGAAACAAGGTTTAAAGGACTTAAGGTGACAGCTGATAAGGTGAACAACCAAGTATGGGATCCAGTTCTGCTGAAGGCCCCTGTCATGTTTTAAGCGTCTAACCCCTGCTAGGCTGAGCTCTATTTAGGCACCATGGAGAGGGATGACGTTAACTTCCCTTTTAGGAACGAACCCTCAGATCCTCAGGCCCAGGCCCACAAGGCCAGTGCTTTCTCTTTCCTTCTACAAGTCCATGCACTATTACTAAAGCCCCAAGAAGCCTCACAGAGGAGCTCCACTGACATATGACACTGGGCTTAATTTCCAAGTTATTTCCTCCCAGTGAGATAGGAAGTGCTCTCAGGTTACTAACATACAGGGGCCTGCTTGTAAGTAAGAAATAAGTGCAGCTGATTACAGAAGCAATAGAGCTGTCATTGCTGCAGATGTGTCTCTGTAAAGAGATAAGTCTTGAAGACAGAGAAAATATTTTCTCATGAATTTTACAAGGCGGTTACTCACCTATTTAAAGTGATGATGGTACTGAGTTTCCCATTTTCTGATAATTCTTCTAACATTAGTGATCTTAACCAAACATCCAATATTGATACTGGATATATCTTGTATTTTGAATTGAGGTCACAATAGATATATGAGCAGCATAACCCACTGGCAAGAACAAGTGCAAATCTCACAATTCATGCTGGAACCATTTCTGCCACTTCCTCTCCAGTCACCTTCTAGCTAAAGCTACAGAGATTAGATGGAATCTATAAAGTTTCAGCAGCTGCTGGCACACAAATGCCATGCTATTATTTTGATTTAGCTGTTGATCCACAACACTATAAGTCTCTTTGGACCAGCTGGCTGGCTGCTTGACCTTGAGGCCTGCTGGTAAGGCTCTGGCAAAATTTGCTTCTCCCAGGATTTCCCCAGTGCTCTACAATCTCCCTCCATCCCAATTGCCTCATCCTAGTTTCCCCTCTGAGTTTCACCAATTAACCAGATTTGGCACGACTGTCCATTAAAAAGAATGATGTTCAGGACTTCCCTGGTGGTCCATTGGTTAAGAATCCACCTTCCAATACAGGGAACTTGGGTTCAATTACTGATCAGGAAATTAAAATCCCACATGCCTTGAGGCAACTAAGCCCTTGTGCCACAACTAGAGAAGCTTGTGTGCCACGACAAAAACCCAGTGCAGTCAAAAAAATTTTTAATTAAAAAGATGTAAATAAAAAGAATGATGTATAGAGACAAATCTCATCTAAGGGCTGAGTGAACAACTTGGGTACTTCTCAGGACCATGATGTGAATCATCGGCCAGTAATTTATTCTAGGCTTTCTCTTCCACTGATCTTGGGTCTTATTCTTAAATTGTAACCATTTAAAAAATATGGTGCATTGACAACAATTCTGACATTGATATTTACTTGAAGCTCTTAATACAACTGTCAAAAAGGTAATTTATATGATTACTATCAACCACAGTTTGCATGCGTGCATGCTAGGTCGCTTCAGTAGTGTCCAACTCTTTGCAACCCCATTCCTTTTTGGGATGATGATATTTTAGTGTGTGCAATGATCTATATGATCATATTCTGCTAATATTTCTCTATTCTATATATCTTCCAGTCCTCTGTAGCTGCCTCTAAGAAAATGAGAGCAATTCATTGGTCCCTAAACACCAGGGGAAAACAGCAACACAAGAAGTAAATCATCACTGGATTTAGGGACTGAGGGGAGTTGTAGGGAATGAAACAAGCATTTGAACACGACAGCAAGATGACTTTGCTTTGTGACGCACACATACCCTCTCCCTCCCCACCCTACGCTCCCCCCCAAATACACATACTGCAAAAACAACTGTGTGAGCAGTCTTGAGGCCATAATCCTACTTGCCTACAGGATAGCACAGAGAACAAAGTGATTTTTCCTGTCTTAGCTGCACTGACAATACTTAGAGACATTCCAGAGACAACCTCAACCCTACTGCTACAGATAGTTCAACTTATAATTTAATACTACAAACAAAGAATTTCCCTGGCAGTCCAGTGTTTAGGACTCTACATGGGTCTGATTCCTGATTGAGGAATTAAGATATTGCATGCCATGTGACACAGTCAAAAATAAATAAGTTAAGAAAAGTGGTTCTTACTTTTTTAAAAAAGAATCCAAACAAGATCTCCTGTTTGTGTACTTTCCTTTTCATTATAGTCCACAGCAACAAGTTAAAAGCATTAAAATAGTCATAACATCCTTCCATTCTTGAATTGCTCACAGGCACAGTGGATATAGTGTATAAATTTAAAATGTTAAATTCTTTTAAAATAGGACTTCCCAGGATTTCCCCCTCACCTTATTATTAGCACATGACACATGCAAACACACACACACACATTCACCCATTCTCACCCCCACAGACAAGTTCAAGAAAACACACCTACTCTCCATGGCTTCCACCCCACTCACATGCTTGGAGGAAAGATTAGGAAGTGTCAGAGAAATATGATAACCCTGTACGCAAGATAGCAAAAGAGACACAGATGTATAGAACAGACTTTTGGACTCTGTGTGAGAGGGAGAGGGTGGGATGATTTGGGAGAATGGCATTGAAACATGTATAATATCATGTAAGAAATGAATCGCCAGTCTAGGTTCAATGCAGCAGACAAGATGCTTGGGGCTGGTACACTGGGATGACCCCAAGAGATGGTATGGGTAGGGAGGTGGGAGGGGGGTTCAGGATTGGGAACTCATGTACAGCTGTGATGGATTCATGTTGATGTACCAATACAGTATTGTAAAATAAAAAAAAAAATTTAAAAATTAGAAGAATCTGGTCTTTTGGAGATTTGGGTTCCCAAGAGTATCAGAGAGAAAATGTGATATAATAGTAAGTAAAGGAATTTTAGGACTAAGGAAACATTATTATAAAAATAGAAAGAAACATGCATATGTTTTAGTTTGGGTTCCCTAGAAGCAGAACCTGAGTAAGAATTTGAGGACAGGTAGTTTCTTTGGGAGAGAAATAGAAATGACTGGGGAAGGAAGACAGCCAGTAAAGAGTACATGAATGACTAGATCTACCATGTAAGGCACTGGAGCTTGAGCCCTCTGGAAAAATCAGTGATGGGCAATTCAGAATTATCACCCCTCACCCAGGAGTGGAGGAGGTAGAGGATTTATACATTAATTAACTTCAGTCATTGGTTGAGGGTTAGGGGTGGGAAGTGAGTAATCCCATGACACTTTTTATGGCTTGGTACAAGTGGCCATACAAGACCCTGGAAGGCAGAGAGAATCCTCAAACCAATAAATTCAGTTGATGTCAGTTTGTATGAAATGGTGAGGAACACAAATGATGTACGCTACCTAAAAGGTTTGCGTCTGTCTCTATTTTAGTATATTCTAGTGTGTGAGTTTTAGTATATTTGGTATGTGAGAAAAATGTTCATATAAATGTGTACCACAGAAAACAAGAGCAGGCCAACAGTGAAATGAAAAAGGCTCTCCAAATGGCAAGGGAAAAACTGATTGAAAAGAAAAACAGAGTGACTAAGCTGTACAGCATGAACACCAGATGTTGGCTTGGAAAATGCCACAATGATAAAATGTTTCTGCAGTAGACAGGAATAGCCTTAGTTCATTCCACTCATGGCAATGACAAAAAACACATGCCAGCATCACTTTGAAGAGAAAGCTATCTGGATTTAAAATATCTTGCATGTCTCAAAATTAATTAATGAAAAAGACCAGGTGAAACAAATATATCAGAGCCATCGATATATGTCGAGCAGTTTTAGAGAGAGAGATGACCTTCCGTAGAATAGTATCAAAAGTTTGTACTAGATAATATTCAGATGGAGAAGATAGTTTACTGTGTAGAAATAGTCATGTGGCTCAATAAAAGAGACCAACCAACTAGATGAGAAAGAACAAAGTGCAGTGGTAGATTGCAAAAATGGCCACAACTTCTCCCCTCCTCATTACTACACTCTTGCAATCAAAGTGTTTTTGTAATTCTACCCACCCCAGACTGGAATCCAGTGGTCCATCACTAAAACCTGGGTGGGTTCTCAGAATCTTGACCAATAGGAGAGAAACCTAAGACAAGCGGAAGCCTGCAGGATGAAGACCAGCAATGAACCAAGTTATCTTCTCACATGGCCCCAATTCCAGTCAGACATAGCAGACACACACCTATGTTGAAAGCTCAAGAAATATGCTCAGCCTGGCCCTCATCAGACGAATAACCTGGCAGATGGTGGTCACTATGTCACTAAGATTTGGGATGGGTTTGTCATACAGCAAAAGCTTGTCAGTCTCCAGAACCTGACAGAACTTGGGGGTCAACATACATTTTATGCTTTACAAATATTTGTTAATTGCTTATCATGGCTTGCCACTGTTCTGGGTTTAGGGAAGATATAAATGAGAAAAGAATGAAAGTATCTAGTCTCATGGAACTGTATTCAGATGTGAAGAAACATCTAAGCAGATAATAAACATAGAACATGCCAGAGAGTGTTAAGTACCAAGAAGTAAAGAAAAACAGATATGAGAGTTAGAGAGTGGCAGAGGTTGGGGTCACCATTCTAGATGAGGGTTGGAAAGGGCTCTCTGTGGATGTGGCGCTTGTTCTGGCCTCCAGCTGCCTCCTTGCTCCATCTCTCACTTGTCTCCCTGTAGATTACTTCCCTCCAGTCACACTGGCTTCCTCTTGGAACCAGCTGAGTACCCTGCTGCCTCAGGACCTTTGTGCTCACCATGGCTTCTATTAACACTTCAGCCAAGGAGCTGTCTTATAGAGCCTTCTGAATGGAGGGAATAGTGAGTGGAGTTGCTATTCCCTGAGATGGGGAAGCTGGTGAGGAGTGACTAACAACGGTTTCCCTTGTTCTCTTCTCTACAGTCTAAGCTTAAACGTCTGGCAAGCAGGGAAGATTGCACAAAAAGCCTTAACTCTGAGAATGAGCAATATCCCCCTGGCCACACGGGCAACAGAGATGGCATGAAATCACCCCATTTCCGAAGGTGAATATGGATGCTTTCAGTATGTGTGCATGTGTGTGTGCTAAGTCACTTCAGTCATGTCTGACTCTTTGCGACCCCACAGAGCATAGCCCACCAAGCTCCTCTGTCCATGGGGATTCTCCAGGCAAGAATACTGGAGTGGGTTGCTATGCTCTCCTCCGGGGGATCTTCCTGACCTAGGAATTGAACCCATATCTCTTATGTCTCCTGAACTGGCAGGCAGGTTTTTTATCACTAGCGCCACCTGGGAACCCCATTTGCAGTATACCCACCTTCTTAAAGTACAGAAATCTTGAGCCATAAATGGATTCTCTTGATCAAAAGAATCTGCTATGCAACACAGTCTACAGACTGAAGCTCTATTTAAACACAGAGCTTACAGTTTTTCCTTCACAAGATGACCAAGGCCATTATTTATAGTCTTCATTCATTATACAGTTTGGGAAGGGGGATAAAATTCTGTATTCTATATGTTCGCCCCAGGAGGTAGCACTATTATTCCTTTTTCTAAAAGAAAAGTCCAAGCCCAGAAAAGTTTACATAGTAAATTATCTGTTTAAGATTCCAACTCATGTTCATCTCATTCCAACTATACTGTGAGTGTTAAATTCCTTCTCTGGAGCCCCTGATCAGTCCTTCTTTGGCTGAACAATTCAAAATCAACCCACTTTGTCTTTTATGATTAGAGGACAGCTCTGATGTCTTACATTTTCTTTTCTTTTACAGAATGAATGTCTCCAATTCCCTTAACACTTTTTTGGGTAACATGGTGTCCATATCTTTTCATCTCATTCAGTGATGTTTTTCTTACAGCAAGGGGCCTGGTCTGACTCACACTTACAGCTTGAATGATAATAAGTGTAAAACTTTACTTGATCTGGACACTAGTTTTCCATTTTTGGAATCTGAGATGGGAATAATTTCCTCTCCCACATCACAAGGACTCATACTAAGTTTACAGTAAAATAAGAGCCCCAGGTCTTTCACTTTAAACTGTGTTCCCTGATCTCCATCTAAGTCTCCTGTAATGTGTTTTTTTTGTTTGCTTGTTTGTTTTTAATTGACATGTGTCTTTTACTTGGGTTCCTCTAAAAGCAGACGCATTTTAGTTCCTCTAAAAGCAGAAGCATTTCCTGGTGATGGACCAGGAAGCCTGGCATGCTGCAGTCTGTGGGGTAGCAAAGAGTCGGACACGACTGAGCAACTGAACTCAACTGACCTGGAAAGCAGACTCTGCAACAGGCATGGAAGTATGAGTGGTGTTGTAGGAGGTGATCCCAGAAAACCTTGGTAGTAGAATGAGGAGATTAGGCAGAGAAAGGAAAGTATGTAATAAAACACTATTGATCACATTTCCTCTGGGGCAACCCAAGCAAAAATCCCTCTAGGGAACTCCAGGAGTGCCCTACAGAAAATACTTCAGAAGTATGGTGGCTCAGCACTGAGGAACTGCATCATCTGTCTCCCGACAACTCTTAATGTGACTCATAGATCACTATGTAATACCTCCACCCCAGCCTCGGACAAAATGTCCACAAGGGCATGTATAAAGCACTGAGCTATTCCATCCAGGCCATGGAAGTTTTATATTCCCAAATGCTATCAAATAAATTCAAGTCAGCTCCTTCCTTAAGCACAGCCCCAATGGCGCCTTTTTTAAAACGACTTTTTCTCCTGAATCCCTTATTGTTCTGAATTATACAGACTACTAGAACACTTTCTTCTGGTGAATCAGAATTAGTACCTGCTGGCCATAAGTCATCATCTAATCCCCTTCACCAGGAAATTGACCCTGAGTTCAAGAAAACATTGCCGTGGAGCCTGCTTCCTTCTGGCATGAAGATTTCAGCTAGGAATCTTTACTGCCTCATGTCCAGAGAACTTTACACACATTTACCAATACTTCAAGAACAGAGTTACTTTGTGGTGAATAACTGCAGGGAGGAACAAAGGGGTTTACTGGGAAAATTTTGTTCTCACTAAGCTTTTAGAAAAGGGCTTTTAACTTTGTCCTATTTCCTCTGCTGGATGGTTTTCTGATATTCAAAGGGCACGTTGGCAAGACAAACATTAACAGGATCAATGTCTTTCTTTCAACAAGACAAGGATTCTTCTTTCTCAAGGAAAGACAAGGCTAGATAGCAGCTTAGTTTCATCAGGACCTGCATTCCAATTCAGCGAAGAAGCTGCATCACTGCAAGCCAAGGAGGAGAAACCTCTGCCACTGCCTTTTTAGGTGCCCCTTCACAGTTTCATAAAAGTAGTAGATGGTTCTACAAATCAGAATATTAGACAGCATTCAATCATGTGTGTGTGTGTGCAATAGCTCACTCGTGTCTAACTTTTTGTGACCCCATGGGCTGTAGCTTGCCGTGTTTATTTGTCCATAGAATTTCCCAGGCAAGAGTACTGGGGCAGATTGCCATTTCTTACTCCAGGAGATCTTCCCAACCCAGGGATCGAACCTACACCTCTTGCACCTCCTGCATTGGCAAGCAGATTTTTTACCATTGTGCCATCTGGGAAGCCCTGTTCAGTCACATACTGGGATTTAAAAGTTTTTTCAGTGAACTATGGGTCTCCATGAACACTAAGCTTTGAAAATATCAAATCCCCATGAGGTATTTTGTGGTTTGAGTTCTTTCATGCAAGTACTTTTTTTCCTAGAGCAACACATTTCTTGGTTCCTTTCAGATATTTTAGTCATTAACTTTTATCTCCTTTGCAATAAGGTTAAAAATTATTGAGCCATGATGGCACTAGGTAGGATTGTTCAATGAATAGCTGTTTAAAATATTGATGGTATCTTCATGTCCCATAATATCTAGAGAACAAGGCAGCAGNCCACCAAGCTCCTCTGTCCATGGGGATTCTCCAGGCAAGAATACTGGAGTGGGTTGCTATGCTCTCCTCCGGGGGATCTTCCTGACCTAGGAATTGAACCCATATCTCTTATGTCTCCTGAACTGGCAGGCAGGTTTTTTATCACTAGCGCCACCTGGGAACCCCATTTGCAGTATACCCACCTTCTTAAAGTACAGAAATCTTGAGCCATAAATGGATTCTCTTGATCAAAAGAATCTGCTATGCAACACAGTCTACAGACTGAAGCTCTATTTAAACACAGAGCTTACAGTTTTTCCTTCACAAGATGACCAAGGCCATTATTTATAGTCTTCATTCATTATACAGTTTGGGAAGGGGGATAAAATTCTGTATTCTATATGTTCGCCCCAGGAGGTAGCACTATTATTCCTTTTTCTAAAAGAAAAGTCCAAGCCCAGAAAAGTTTACATAGTAAATTATCTGTTTAAGATTCCAACTCATGTTCATCTCATTCCAACTATACTGTGAGTGTTAAATTCCTTCTCTGGAGCCCCTGATCAGTCCTTCTTTGGCTGAACAATTCAAAATCAACCCACTTTGTCTTTTATGATTAGAGGACAGCTCTGATGTCTTACATTTTCTTTTCTTTTACAGAATGAATGTCTCCAATTCCCTTAACACTTTTTTGGGTAACATGGTGTCCATATCTTTTCATCTCATTCAGTGATGTTTTTCTTACAGCAAGGGGCCTGGTCTGACTCACACTTACAGCTTGAATGATAATAAGTGTAAAACTTTACTTGATCTGGACACTAGTTTTCCATTTTTGGAATCTGAGATGGGAATAATTTCCTCTCCCACATCACAAGGACTCATACTAAGTTTACAGTAAAATAAGAGCCCCAGGTCTTTCACTTTAAACTGTGTTCCCTGATCTCCATCTAAGTCTCCTGTAATGTGTTTTTTTTGTTTGCTTGTTTGTTTTTAATTGACATGTGTCTTTTACTTGGGTTCCTCTAAAAGCAGACGCATTTTAGTTCCTCTAAAAGCAGAAGCATTTCCTGGTGATGGACCAGGAAGCCTGGCATGCTGCAGTCTGTGGGGTAGCAAAGAGTCGGACACGACTGAGCAACTGAACTCAACTGACCTGGAAAGCAGACTCTGCAACAGGCATGGAAGTATGAGTGGTGTTGTAGGAGGTGATCCCAGAAAACCTTGGTAGTAGAATGAGGAGATTAGGCAGAGAAAGGAAAGTATGTAATAAAACACTATTGATCACATTTCCTCTGGGGCAACCCAAGCAAAAATCCCTCTAGGGAACTCCAGGAGTGCCCTACAGAAAATACTTCAGAAGTATGGTGGCTCAGCACTGAGGAACTGCATCATCTGTCTCCCGACAACTCTTAATGTGACTCATAGATCACTATGTAATACCTCCACCCCAGCCTCGGACAAAATGTCCACAAGGGCATGTATAAAGCACTGAGCTATTCCATCCAGGCCATGGAAGTTTTATATTCCCAAATGCTATCAAATAAATTCAAGTCAGCTCCTTCCTTAAGCACAGCCCCAATGGCGCCTTTTTTAAAACGACTTTTTCTCCTGAATCCCTTATTGTTCTGAATTATACAGACTACTAGAACACTTTCTTCTGGTGAATCAGAATTAGTACCTGCTGGCCATAAGTCATCATCTAATCCCCTTCACCAGGAAATTGACCCTGAGTTCAAGAAAACATTGCCGTGGAGCCTGCTTCCTTCTGGCATGAAGATTTCAGCTAGGAATCTTTACTGCCTCATGTCCAGAGAACTTTACACACATTTACCAATACTTCAAGAACAGAGTTACTTTGTGGTGAATAACTGCAGGGAGGAACAAAGGGGTTTACTGGGAAAATTTTGTTCTCACTAAGCTTTTAGAAAAGGGCTTTTAACTTTGTCCTATTTCCTCTGCTGGATGGTTTTCTGATATTCAAAGGGCACGTTGGCAAGACAAACATTAACAGGATCAATGTCTTTCTTTCAACAAGACAAGGATTCTTCTTTCTCAAGGAAAGACAAGGCTAGATAGCAGCTTAGTTTCATCAGGACCTGCATTCCAATTCAGCGAAGAAGCTGCATCACTGCAAGCCAAGGAGGAGAAACCTCTGCCACTGCCTTTTTAGGTGCCCCTTCACAGTTTCATAAAAGTAGTAGATGGTTCTACAAATCAGAATATTAGACAGCATTCAATCATGTGTGTGTGTGTGCAATAGCTCACTCGTGTCTAACTTTTTGTGACCCCATGGGCTGTAGCTTGCCGTGTTTATTTGTCCATAGAATTTCCCAGGCAAGAGTACTGGGGCAGATTGCCATTTCTTACTCCAGGAGATCTTCCCAACCCAGGGATCGAACCTACACCTCTTGCACCTCCTGCATTGGCAAGCAGATTTTTTACCATTGTGCCATCTGGGAAGCCCTGTTCAGTCACATACTGGGATTTAAAAGTTTTTTCAGTGAACTATGGGTCTCCATGAACACTAAGCTTTGAAAATATCAAATCCCCATGAGGTATTTTGTGGTTTGAGTTCTTTCATGCAAGTACTTTTTTTCCTAGAGCAACACATTTCTTGGTTCCTTTCAGATATTTTAGTCATTAACTTTTATCTCCTTTGCAATAAGGTTAAAAATTATTGAGCCATGATGGCACTAGGTAGGATTGTTCAATGAATAGCTGTTTAAAATATTGATGGTATCTTCATGTCCCATAATATCTAGAGAACAAGGCAGCAGTGTAGCTGGAAGAAGACTTACCAAGTTGATATAATACTTCAGCAGCTGGACTTTTATCAAATTGTCTAACTTAAATGATTTCCTTAAGACAGAAATGGAAGATACATGTTTTCCATGGGCTGTCTCCCCTCACCAACATGTGACAGATACCATAAATCAATCAGAGCCCTAATAATTTTTCTCAATTAGCCCTGTAGGCAGCCACAACTAATGGACCCCTGTGGGCAACAAAATGAAATCAGCAGATCCCTGATTATGGTGGTGTGATCCAATATCTAGATATATTTCCTGGTTGCCTGGTAGGAAATATATTCACTTTCAAGTCAAATGCACTCAGTCTATAAAGTCAAGGTATTGGTTATATATGGTGCTCAAACACTTCATCCACTTCGGAAAATATGAACTAAGAATGTGAAGGTGTTGAGCAATTGACTCAACTTCACAGGTGTCTCATCAACTACAGAATGTAAGATACAATTACAGCTCCACAACTTCTTCTTGGATGGAGAACTTGACATTCACTAGCATCTAAGCCTAAGCACATAGTCAACATCAGTAATGTTTTTTAGTCAATGAGTAACTGAAAAATTCATCCTAAGATTTGAAGGGCAAGGCATGCCATCTCTCCATGAAACAAGTGAGACTTAACCTCGTCCTGCCTGGCGTATACAGTGCAGCTAAAACTGACAAAATCTACATAATTTTACAGGTGTCCCTTCATAAAGAAAAGAAATCTAAACGGGTCCCTTGCTTTTTGAATAATATGCAATTGTATTTTTTTTATATGGGTTCACATCATCTTATAATCCTTGGTGGGCTTGACCTCAAGACTTCAAATATCTTGTCATGATTCTTTTTAAAGGAGCTCTCTGCATACCTAACAGCCTGTGGAAATCCACTCTGCCTTAGTTCCCATTGCTACCTATCAGCTAACATTGTCAAGAAACAGGCAAATCTGCAGAGAAAATTGTGCTCTTTTGACACTTTTCTCCTCCTACTTCTGTCCAACAGTTTTTCTTTGCAACACCATGTCACCAAATAAAAAACGTTTGTCTCTACTCTGTCTACCCTTCTGTAGTTTTCATTCACCCCCGCAACAAACATGATCTAAACCAGTAATTCCTAACCTTTTCAGGCAATCTTAACAGTTCAGCCAACCAACTGACGGTACATAACCTTTTTGTTTTTCATTTTAGAAATGACACTTCATATGACAGACTAAACTTACGATTATTACACTGGCCTGCATATTGCTGCTTCCCTTGGAAACTTCATTTTCCATTTCTGACATCATTTGTACTCTTAACAATTTTAGAGAGTCTTTTCATGTGGTTCTGAATAAATACTCCCAAGCTTTAGCAGAACAAGGGGACACAAGGTGAATCAGAAGTTCCTAATATTTAGGAGGCTGCTACTTCTTTCCCAGTTTTGCATGTAGCCACACAGATCACTGATGCAATGCAGTATGATATTTGGCTGATCGATAGTGAATAGATATGACTTAGATATTGTTCTATAGGGGGCAATTATTACTTGGTGTAATCATTCAGGGCATCAGAACTTAACTGCAACTGGCATTGGTGACAGCGCAGGCATGCAGCCACTCTTGCTTGAGCTTACTTTGAAACAAGAGGGATGATCTAAGAAATGTCTGATGCTACTCCTCCGACCACTGTTGGGACAGGGATCCACAGGGACAGGCGTGTACTCCTTACCTCTTGTCACGGCTCAGAGGAGACAACCAAGAAGGGCTCCTGTCTGAAATCATCAGTGATGAGTGATAAGGAAAATCATGTCGCAGAGCCAACTAGAGTTGAGGAAGTCAGCATATAGTAAGAGGAACTGTAATTACAACACAGTAGGAGAAAATATGAATCTGAACGTATTCCACTGGAAAGTAACTTATCTCAACTCATAGAATGACTTTTCAAAGGATAAGCTAGATGTCTTGAAAGGGAAAGGATGAGGTGAAGAACAATAGGCTGGGCAATTAACAATGTCTGATTTATAAAACAAGTTTTATAACCAAATAACATCCATTCTAAGAACAAATAATACACACTGTAAATCTTGCATCATTTTTCACTGTTCCTCAAAAAGAAAAGGTGAGAATCTTAGCCAGTGCTATCTTAAGTCTTCCTCTTCTCCTAGCTCTGGCTTCTATGATTCATTCATTACCCTACTTTTGTGTCCTTTGCTTATTTACACAGCAATTTAGAATGGTCTCATCTCTGTAACAGAGATAATTAAAAGCTCTACAAAACTCTCATTCTATCATCAATAGGCTTACATTCTCCAACTCTTGTATTTCCATCTGGCTCCAACTTAATTCTGTCCTCTAAAAGCAGGTTTTCTCTCTTTCAGTGTATTACCTGCAAATATGGGCTGCAAATAACCTCAGTTATCTCAGATGGTTCCTCCACCTGAGCACTAGCATATGAAATGGACTTCTCCCTCTCATTACCCTGAATTTCTGAAAGAGGTAGAGTTCTAGCATGTGTGTTACAAGAACCCCCCAGCAAATATCGCTGCCTCTGATTCTACTGTCACAGATTCAAATGTGTCCTCTGGCTACACTGAAGTTCATGTGTAGCTAAAACTACAGGATCATGTTTAGGCTAAAGCAGCATGTATGGCATTTTCTG
>SJYA01003345.1:36858-70422 GCA_006410615.1 Neotragus moschatus | reverse complement strand
TTACTGGTAAGATGCATTGTGATGACCACATACAGAAGTGTCCCCTATTTCTCAAAGCACCACATACAGAACATACTATGTTTGGACTCTCCCATAAATCACCCATCCAAAGGCTAAGTTCTACAATGAGTCTTTCTTATAACCTCTTATTAAAATGGTCCATGGTTCCCCACGCTGTACCTTCCCTTTTTCTGCAGAAAGTTAACCCAATTTTATCAATTACTGGTGTATTCCTGGAGGCTATGGACCAAGATGGAGAGTCACCATCAAGATTCAGCTGAAGAAATCACTGCCTTGGAATGGAACGTTCTACTCTATACTTGGATGAACATTTCGTATCTCTTGTGTTTCTATTTATTCAAGGTATCAACTGAGCTTGGCTGGGAGGTAAGTTCAACTTGAACAGTGTTCTGATATTTCCCTGAAACCCCTCAACATAGGATTAATTTTGCTGGCCTAAGAGGAAGGTCCCTTGGGAGTTGTTTTTTTTTTTTTTTTTTTAATTGTATGATCAGATTCCTACTGTTCCTTGTTGAGATTGTTTTTCTAGCTTTCTAACACCTGCTCCTATGGTCTTTCTGCTTGTCTGGTTTCTTAAATGCTCTTTGTCTAAAAGATGAAAATTATATATTAGAGACAATGGACAAAGGTCCAGAAGTCTACCCTTGGGCTGGCTGTGGGGGCTGAGGACTTCAGAAACCCTCCTCAGACCAATGTCCATTGAACAAATTTCACCCTGAATCACCTTTTCAAAATGTTATAAAGACTTCTTCCTCAGTCTTATCTTTATGCTGCCAAGAAGTGCTTTGTTTACTTTCATCTGCCTGGAATTAAAAGGTTTTGTCCAGCCCTTGATCGGTGACAACTGGCTTGTGGCCAAGCTCTGAGGATAAAAAAAGTCACCCAAGTGCTCAAGGACTGTTTCAGTTTTCATGAAAACTGAAAGAGGCTAAATGTTGGTTTCCTTCACATTTTCTCACCATAATACTAACCTGTCCACTTAGCTCTCTAACTGGCATGATTTTACCACAGAAACTTAGAAACTGCAGTGGTCACTATCAGGAAATTTTGATATAAACAAGAGTACTCATTTAAGAGTAATCTTAAAACAAAAAATTTTAAAAGCCCCATGAGGAGATTCTTTGTTTAATCTGTCTAACAAAGAAATTGTCTTTTTAACCTGGGAAATATCTTTGCCTTCAACTCCATACTTAAGGGGTGAGTTAGTGCTGGCATTTTATCATACAGTTTTATGAAGTCATATCTATATCATGTCAAAACCAGCTGTATGTCACTCTCTGGTGTCCATTTCAAAACCTTTCCACATTAATTTTTCCCCCTTTCCTTACAGAAAGAACATAATGAGCTTTTACAATGATCATTATGCACTTGTCTAGAGATATCATCCAAAGTCATTTAAAGATAACTCTCATTTCTTCTGGTTCATTCTCTTTTTCCCTCTCCCAGGAAACTTTTTAAAGTCACTGATGATAAAAATCAATGAGTTACTATGCATATACACTAGGAATATCTAGTCCACATGAATTGTCAAAAATGGAAAGAAAGGGTTCTTAAACTATGCTTCTTTTTGTGGACAGAAAAGTATATTTCCATAATAGCTTTTATTAATATAATGACAAAATAATAAGGGAAAGTTTGTGTTTCAAGATAAAAGAATTTTGGTCTAATTTTTAGACTTGAAAATTAGTTTTCTATATGAAAATAAGTTTAGCCCAATGATTTGGTTTGTTCAAGAACAGTCTGTGCGAAGTCACTTTAGTAGTGTCCAAATCTTTGTAACCCTATAGACTGTAGCCCACCAGTTTCCTCTGTCCATGGTATTCTCCAGATAAGAATACTCAAGTGGGTTGCCATGCCCTCCTCCAGGGGATCCTCCCAACCCAGGGATCGCACCTGACTCTCTTGTCTCCTGCTTTGGCAGACAGGTTCTTTACCACTAGCACCACCCAAGAAGCCCCTTTGAATGCCTACACACCTTAAAAAAGAAAATACAAAATACAGATTACTAAATATATATATTAACTGGCTATTATTCCCTAAAATGTCAAGAGAACATTTGGAAGATAATATTAAAAATATTAATTTTTACCAGTTAAACATAAGTACTTGGGAGATTGAGATTGACGTAAGGACCTACTGTACAGCACAGGGAACTCTACCCAATACTCTGTAATGATCTATATGGGAAAGGAGTCTAAAAAAAGAATGACTATATGTAAATGTACAACTGATTCACTTTGCTGCACAGCAGAAAGGAACACAACATAGGAAATCAACTACACTCCAGTAGGGCTTCCCAAGTAGTGCTAGTGGTAAAGAACCTACCTGCCAAAGTAGGAGACATAAGCGGCTCAGGTTCGATCCCTGGGTCAGTGATATCCCATGGAGGAGGAAATCCCAACTCACTCCAGTATTCTTCCTGGAGAATTCCATGGACAGAGGAGCCTGGTGGGCTATAGTCCATAGGGTTGCAAAGAGTTGGACATGACTGAAGTCACTTCACACACATATATACTCTCCAGTAAAAAAGCTTTTTTAAAAAGAAGTTATGAAAACAATAGCTAATTTTTTTGTGCTTCTACCCTCTTATTTTCCCTTATGCCTAGAGAAAAGTTGGTACTTTGATTAAGGATAATAAATGACATTAAATTTTAATTATATAAGGTACAGTAATTTCAGAGAAATATAAATATGTACAAATAGGAAAGGGAGTGCGTCAAGGCTGTATATTATCACCCTGCTTATTTAACTTAAATGCAGAGCACATCATGAGAAATGCTGGGCTGGAGGAAGCACAAGCTGAAATCAAGATTGCCGGGAAAAATATCAATANCTGTGGTGTTGGAGAAGACTCTGTAGACTGCAAGGAGATCCAACCAGTTCATCCTAAAGATCAGTCCTGGGTGTTCATTGGAGGGACTGATGTTGAAGCTGAAACTCCAATACTTTGGCCACCTGATGCAAAGAGCTAACTCATTTGAAAAGACCCTGATGCTGGGAAATAGTGAGGGCAGGAGGAGAAGGGGATGACAAAGGATGAGATGGTTGGATGGCATCACCGACTCAATCGACATGAGTTTGGGTAAACTCTGGGAATTGGTAATGGACAGGGAGGCCTGGCGTGCTGCGGTTCATGGTGTCGCAAAGAGTCGGACACGACTGAGCAAGTCGGACACAACTGAACTGAACACAACATAAAGGATGCAGTTTGGGGTTTATTTTAAATTGTTGCAGTCCATGAGGTTGTAAATAGAGTTTTATTTAATATACTGATATGTTAATTATTTTAGTTTATTTAAAAGTTAATTATCTTAAGGTAATTTGGCTAAGTTTTAAATCATTTACTACTTAAACTCATATAACTCTGCATGCATAAATGTATTCTATACAGGTATGTTAATAAATATCTCCAATAAAATATTACATAAGGAATATATCCAAAAAAAAGTAAAATCAGAATTTGGCATTGTTATATAAAACAGCATGTGTTTTATGCCTAGATTTGTAAAGGGTCCTATTACACATAACTAAATTATTCTGTTAATCATTCTGTTAATTCTCAGTGCTTTTGGACATGCATTTAAATAATATTTTAAAAGTTCCTAATAGTCACTGTTGTTTATTTAGTTTTGACTGTAAATAGTTTTTGCTTCAGATACTCATGACATATCTTGCTGTCTCTTCTAACAAGTATTCTTGGTTTGCATTTCTGAATTTTGAATAGTAAAATGATTAAGAAGTCATTTGTGCTTAAATTCACTTCTTGTTTCCTAAAATGTCCATAAGGGAACAAAAAGACTTTCTTTTTAAATCTATTTTTAAAAACACACAAAAGGACAATACAAATATCAGTTTTTCTGAAATTCTCTAAATACTACGCCAAATTCATTATGAAAGTATTTGTCTAACAAATAACTTTTTAAAGGCAAAATAAAAGAAAGTTCACCTGTCTACTTAATTTTACCTAAAGAAATTAACATAATGTTCTTGTAATAACTCCTGTCTCTTATACACATCTTATATGAAAATAAGTTTAGCCCAATGATTTGGTTTGTTCAAGAACAGTCTGTGCAAAGTCACTTTAGTAGTGTCCAAATCTTTGTAACCCTATAGACTGTAGCCCACCAGTTTCCTCTGTCCATGGTATTCTCCAGATAAGAATACTCAAGTGGGTTGCCATGCCCTCCTCCAGGGGATCCTCCCAACCCAGGGNCTCTCAAAGAAAGGCTCCCAATTCTAGGGAAAAAAAAAAACCAAAAACAAAAACAGGAAGCATTGAAAAAAATTAAATGTGTCGTGATGATCCCATGGAGAAGGGAATGGCAACTCACTCCATGGGTTGCACAGATTTGGACACAGTTGAACAACTAACACTGCATAAAGATAAAATATGGTGCTCTTAGAATGGCCAACTAGTAGCAACTAATCATTTAGAGTTTTTTAAAAATGCCCCATGATATTAGCCACAATAAGAGATAAATACTCAGCCATATTAAAGTAACATCAGTAGGGGATTTTCCAGTTATTGACTAAGATGTTTTTAACACATGTTCTATAGTCCTGTTGAAATGGTAAAGATGAAACTCATGGAGGGACTAAATCTCTAGGTTCCTTTGACCACCTCCAGTGGATTACAGACTAATGTCTCTTAAAATGGGCTAGGATAATATTATGATTCTTCTTTCTTTATTCTAAAGGTGTAGAAGGCAATGGCACCCCCACTCCAGTCCTCTTGCCTGGAAAATCCCATGGACGGAGGAGCCTGGTAGGCTGCAGTCTATGGGGTCACTAAGAGTCGGACACGACTGAGCGACTTCACTTTCACTTTTCACTTTCATGCATTGGAGAAGGAAATGGCAACCCACTCCAGTGTTCTTGCCTGGAGAATCCTAGGGACGGGGGAGCCTGGTGGACTGCCGTCTATGGGGTTGCACAGAGTCGGACACGACTGAAGCGACTTAGCAGCAGCAGCAGCAGCAAGAAGAGTATTTTTCTTGCTGGAGAGATATGGCCCTAAATCTACCTAACCTATTTCTCTCTGTCTCTAATACACACACCCCACTTGATTTTGCCAACCTTGGGGAATTCCAGTTTGACTCAAGTGACAATCACTGTATTGACACTGCTATTAAAGAATTATTTAAATTTCTACCTTTTACTTAGAAACTATACTCCCTTTGTCCACAGTCCTTAGGAAAAATGAAACCAGGCTGGCTAAAAATACAATTTTAAAATGTATTTTAAAATGTAAAATAATAAAAGATATTATTTTTTGTATTACTTTAAAATAATTTTAAATAAAAAGATATTATTTTAAATAATAAAAGATATTATTTTCTAATACTTCAAACATGATTCATCCATTTTGCCATTATTATATGATTCATACACAATGCATATAAACACACATGCACTCACCCTTCCTCACCCCTTTACACTCATACATATGATAAACCCTTCTCAAACTGCTACACATACAAACACCATACATATACACAAACTTTAAAGGCACATCATCCACCACTGCCCCAACCACACACAGATGTGCTCACATGCACACACTCACTCCTCCTCAGCTGCACTGACAAAGACACATCGAGAAGGACTTACCCCTTCTCACCACAACCCCAACACACACAGATTCTCACACACGCACACCACACACACTTCTCCCCGTTGAAACTCTTGCAAACAAACACATACATGTGCTCAAACCCACTAACATTTCTTCAAACATTTACACACATAGGTGTATTCTGAAACATCCCTCCTCATAACCACCCACCCCACACAAGCACATACATACCAGTTAACACACAAATATACATCTCTTTCCCTGCCACCATCCATAGCCACCCCCACACACGTGCTCATCTACAAACATATACTCGTCCCTCCACACTCCTGCCACTATGAAGTGAACATTCTCTCACACCACAACCCTACACGCACACATCCATACATGCTCACATTCACTCACACCTTCATTCCACCTCACCAGCAGCCAGCATACACACAGACACAATCACCACTCCATACACCTCTAAATGCATGCACACACTAATATATACACATTGGTATATTAGCCCATCCTACCACCACCCCCTACACACATGCACACACATACACACCCCTGTCCCTGAGCCTCCACCACTATGAACACACCAGAGATGCAGGGATAGAAACAGTGCCAATATGGGCTGCTAATAATCTCTCAGTTATCTCAGGATGGTTACTCTCTTTGCACAGTAATATAGGAAACAAAGCTCTGACTGTCCTAAATTTCTGAAAGAAGCAGAACCCGTTCTAGCACATGTGTTGTTCTAAATAACTATGCGGGGCTTCCCTGGTAGCTTGGTGGTAAAGAATACGCCTGCCAGTGCAAGGAAACACAGGAGATATGGGTTCAATCCCAGGGTCAGGAAGATCCCCTGGAGAAGGAAATGGCAACCCGCTCCGGTATTCTTGCCTGGAGAATCCCATGGATAGAGGAGCCTGGCGGGCTACAGTCCATGGGGTCACAAAAGAGTGAGTCATGACTTAGTGACTAAACAACAACAAAGAATTACACAGCAGAAATCACTGCCTCTGATGCTCTTGTCACAGAATCAAACCTGTCCATTGGCTACACTGAAGTTTGCCATACAGTCATTTCCTACCAGACCATGCGGGGGCTAAAGCTACATACATTGTATTTTCTAGAAAAAAAATAAAGCTAGAAAATCCCATCTTTCTCTTCACTCCCATTACCTGGAGTGTAGAATTTGGGAGCCCTCCTTTCATCTTGCCATTCACTCACTCGATCCACAGCTCCCTGAGCCCCCAGCATGGGATTCTCTGTGGACCACCTGCAAGTGCTGGGGAGGGAGGAGGACAAGGAACAGGGAAGGTGCTCCTAAGTTCATGTCTCACCTCGCTGGACAGACAGGCCCAGCAAACCCACACAGCTTGTCCCAGATCAGCAGGCGAGTGCTGTGGGTTTTTCATCTATGGTCTCTGGGTCCTAATGGCCCCTCTTCCTGGAGCTGCTTTGAGACATGGGGGCTGGGACTCTGAGGCCTTATTTCTGCTTTGCTGGCTGGAGACCTCTTAGGCTCTAGAGGGAACTTCAGGAGGGACGTACCATTCCTGTCTTCTTCCTGGGAGGATGCCTGCACTAACCCTCCCTTCCCCACTGCGGTGCCAGGGCATCTTATGACAGCAGTGGAATGCCATGTGAGGTTTATCCACCCCTGGTAGAACAAGCTTTATCACTCTCAGAAACAACGGAACTCCTCGTCTTCAGGGATCTGGGTTTAACTCCATGGAGATTCTCCTCTGAGCTGCTAAATTTTAAAAATAAACTTCAAGGATTTCCACCTCTTCTTCTCGTTCCCCTAGTCCCAGAGGTGGCTAGTGTTTCCTGGAGTTTCTCCTTACCTGATTCCCTAGTGTTTTCTTTTTTTGCTGTTTGGCACTCCACTCCAGTACTCTTGCCTGGAAACTCCCATGGATGGAGGAGCCTGGTAAGCTCCAGTCCATGGGATTGCTAAGAGTCCGACAAGACTGATCAACTTCTCTTTCACTTTTCACCTTCATGCATTGGAGATGGAAATGGCAACCCACTTCAGTGTTCTTGCCTGGAGAATCCCAGGGACGAGGGAGCCTGGTGGGCTGCCATCTATGGGGTCGCACAGAGTCGGACACGACTGAAGCGACTTAGCAGCAGCAGCAGCAGCAGTGTCCATCAGCTGTGTTATACATTAAAAAAAAATTCTTTATACCTCAGTACAGATTTTTTCCTGTTAAAATACTGAGGCTCCTCACTGGATGGAGCCTGACTGATACACAATTCCAAGAGCACCCAGTCTTTATAATGGAACAGGTCCTTGGAAACCCTCTGAAGAGTCAGATTGCCACAAAAGGCCTCTGGCCACTCACACAGCTGAATTTCTTTTTTTCTTACCAAACACAAAGTCCTCAGCAATCTTTGAATGAATCGGCAAAGTCATAAGACTTAAAATCTGCGTAGTTACTTGTGGCATCCAGTAATGCACACTCAACATGACGTATGCAAATCTGGGACTCTGTGCCAGCCGGCTCCAAATTGATACTCCCATGCCCCACAGGGGACACAGGTGCCTTACAACCTGTCTTCAGTGAGAATATGTTTGATGGTGGTACTAGGAGCCTACAAGAGCTGCAGCTGCTCCCTGGCTCCCACCCCTCCCTATCCCTGGGCTCCCACTCCAGTACTGGGCTGGCCTCATCCTGGTGGTGGCCACAGAAGGTGGCCACTTTTGTGATGCAGTGGGTTTGCCTCATCCCTGGGCTTCCACTCCAGTACTGGGCTGGCCTCATCCTGGTTTGGTGCCAAATCCCTTGCCAGCTTCCTTTCCTGAAGAGCTGGAGCCTAGTCTTTCCACTTGCTCAGACTCCACCTCAATCTCAACCAACTTCCCTGGAAAGAAAAATTACAACCCAGAGGTTCCTGCTGCTAAGACACTACCGACTCTCTAATCTCTCCAGGTACAATGGCAGTTCAACTCTTAACAGAGATTTATAAAAGCCTAAGACAATGACTCTGATTCTAAGAATCTGCCTGCCAGTGCAAGAAATGCAGCAGACGTGGGTTCGATCCCTGGGTCGGGAAGATTCCCTGAAGGGCATGGCAACCCACTCCAGTATTCTTGCCTGGAGAATCCCATAGACTGAGGAGTGTGGTAGGCTGCAGTCCATGGAGTCACAAACAGTCGGACATGATTGAGCACACACACATGCAAGACACTGACTCTCCAGCTGGGTCAATCCATCAAGGGCCCTCAGGTCTCTGTTTAGCTTTGAGTAGGAAAGGACAGAGGCAGAGGCCCAGTGGGCCTGCCAACTGGAAACACACAGTTTATATCACACTTCTTTGCTCAGTCTCCCCTTCAAATCAAAGATGCATATTTGGAGCCACTAAGATCTGTAGGGTGGGGCCATGGAAAAATTATGGATCATCTATCATCCATGCTGTTAAAAGACTGCTTTCGGGGAATATGATGTGACTCTGGCAAGTTTTTAGTGGAGTAATTTTAGCATAAGCAAACACTGAATGAGGAGGCATTGTCCTGGGAAGAGATCCAGTCCCAAACACAGTCTTACAGTGACTGAGAAGCAGTGCTCATCTCACCCAAAAGATCTCCTCTTCATCCCACACTTAGCTCAGACAGCCAGCCAGTGCTATCATATCTCTGCTTACTTCCTAGGTCCTCAAAGACTCTGAGGGAAAAGCTTGGAAGGACCTTCAAGAGCTGTCTCAAATTTCCCTTTCGTTTCCTTATAATCTGATCAACCATACCACCTGTTTTGTACATTTCCCCCCGCCAGAACACAGCCATGCATATTCATTAACGTAATGTCCTAGCTTCTTTCTGACTCAAAGGGCAGAGTAGAGTAATTCCAACAGAGACCATGTGGCCCACAGTACAAAAATAGTCACTATCTGGCCCTTACAGAAAAGGTTTGCCAACTCCTATTTATCATCACTTTGGAATATATATTCACCATGTGAGGCAATATATTCACTATGTGAGTGTGTTAACTAACTTGACTCTGGTAATCATTTCACAGTATAAATGTGTATCAAATCATCATATTGTGTACCTTAAGTATATATAATTTTGTCAATTATACTTCAAGAAAACTAGAAAACATAGGAATTAGTTTAGTTAGTTCACTAAAGCTCTGCTGCTGTTTTAGGATCATGGTGTGGGACATATAAAGTCAAAGGCATGGCAATTGATGACCACATCTAAAACCCTACAAATTATTACTTGGCATACTATTTCCTAGAAATCAGAGATTGCATTGCGTGTACCTTGTTAGAGTACTATAAAGTATGCTAACATGTTATTTCCTACACTCTTTCACAATCATAGGGCTTCCCTGGATTCAGTAAAGAATCCTCCTGCATTGTGGGAGACCTGGGTTCGATCCCTGGGTTAGGAAGATCCCCTGGAGGAGGTCATGACAACCTATTATAGTATTGTTGCTTGGGTCACAATCATAATACATATTCATTATTCTATTTTTAGAGATAAGAAATTAGAACAGTTAAGTTACTTGAACAACTTTATATAGGTAGTTAAGTGGTGAAAGCAGGTTACAAAATCTTAAGGTAACCCATTCTCAAATCTCTTTTTCCCAGTTTTACTGAGATATAATTGAGATCTAGTGCTATGTAAGTCTGAGGTATATAGTACAATGACTTGACTTACATTCAGGATTGGGAACTCATGTACACTCATGGCTGATTCATGTCAATGTATAGCAAAAGGAATACAGTATTGTAAAGCAAAACAAACTAAAAAATTGAAATTAAAAAAATAATAAAATTTTTTAAAAATAAAAACATCACAAAAAAAGAGAAATGATGACCACAATAAGTTTAGTGAAGATTCATCATCTCTACCATTACAAAACTTTAGAACTAGAAAAAAAATATTCTTTCTTTGTGATGAGAACTCTCATAACAACTTTTATATACAATACACAGGAGTACTATTTACATTTACCGTTTTGTGCATTACATCTCTAGTATTTATCTTAAACCTTGAAGTTTATATCTTTTGACTGCCCTCATCCAATTTTTGCTCCCTCAGCCCCATCATAAATCTGATCTCTTTTTCTATGAGTTCCTTTGCTTGTTTTTGAAGTATAATTGATGTACACTATGTTAGTTCCTGGAATACAACACAGCAATTCAGTATTTCCATATATTTCAAAATGATCACCATGATAAGTCTAACTACTGTCACCACACAAATATATTACAGAATTACTGACTGTATTGCCCATATTGTACACTCCATGCCTGTAACTGGTTCATTTTTCAACTAGAAGTTTGTGTGGCTTAAACACTCTCAACTATTTTTCTCCTCTTCCCAACCCCTCTGCTCTGGTAACCACCTGCTTGTTCTTTGTATCTATGACTCTGTTTCTGTTTAGTTATGTCTTTCCATTTGTTTTAAGATTTCATATATAACAGAAATCATATGGTATTTGTCTTTCTCTGTACGATTTATTTCACTTAGCATAATAGCCTCTAGGTCCACGCATGTTGTTGCAGATGACAATACTGCATTCTTTTTTATTGCTGAGTGATATTCCATTGTGTGTATGTGTGAGTATATATGCACACACACATTTTCCTTTGCCATTCATCTATTGATGGGCACTGAGGTTGTTTCCACATCTTGACTATATAAATAATGATGCTGTTAACATAGGGGGGCATAAATCTTTTCAAATTAGTGTTTTCATTTTCTTTGGATAAATACTCAGGAGTGGAATTGCTGGATCAAATGAGAGCTCTATTTTTAATTTTCTGAGGCATATCCATACTGGAGATTTATAGTCTCAACAACAGTGCATAAGGATTCTCTTTTTCCCATAGGATCACCAACACTTATTATTTGTTGTCTTTAGACTTCCCTGATGGCTCAGATGGTAAAGTGTCTGCCTACAATGTGGGAGACCTGGGTTCGATCCCTGGGTTGGGAAGATCCTCCATAGAAGGAAATGACAACCCACTTGAGTACTCTTGCCTGGAAAATCCCATGGACAGAGGAGCATGGTAGCTTATAGTCCATGGGGTCGCAAAGAGTTGGACATGACTGAGCGACTTCACTTTCACTTTATCGATAACCATTCTGACAGCTGTGAGGTGATATCTCATTGTGGTTTTGCTTTGCATTTCCCTGGTGATTAATGATGTTGAACCCTTTTCATATGCCTGTTGGCCACGTGTGTATCTTCTCTGGAAAAATTTCTATTCAGATCCTCTGCCCAATTTTTCATCAGGTTGTTTTCTAACACTGAGTTGTATGAGTTATCAGATAAATTGTCTGCAAATATCTTGGCCTTTTTTGTTGGTAGTTTCCTTCACTGTGCAAGAGGTTCTTTAGTTTGATGTAGTTGCTTTATTTTCTTGCACTCCAAAATCACTGCAGACAGTGACTGCAGCCATGAAATAAAAGACATTTTCCTCTTGAAAGAAAAGCTATGACAAACCTAGGCATCACATTAAAAAGCAGAGACATCACTTTGCTAACAAAGGTCCATATAGTCAAAGCCATGATTTTTCCCATAGCCATGTATGGATGTGAGGGACCATAAAGAAGGCTGAGTGCCGAAGAATTGATTCTTTTAAACTGTGGTGCTGGAGAATACTCTTGAGAGTCCCTTGGACAGCAAGGAGATCAAACCAGTCAATCATAAAGGAAATCAATCCAGAATATTAATTGGAAGGAAGGACTGATGCTGGAGCTCCAATACTTTGGCCACCTGATGTAAAGAGCTGACTCATTGGAAAAGACCCTGATGCTGGGAAGATTGAAAGCAAGAGAAGAGGGTGACAGAGGATGAGATGATTGGATGGCATCACCAATTAAATGGACATGAGTTTGAGCAAGCTCCAGGAGTTAGTGAAGGACAGGGAAGCCTGGTATGCTGCAGTCCATGGAGTCACAAAGAGCAACTGAACAACAACAACAGTCCTATTTGTTTATTTTTCATTTTGCTTCCCTTACCTGAGAAGACACAGTCAAAAAGCTACTACTAAGAGTACTAAGAGCAATGTTAAGAGGATAGTGTCTACATTTTCTTCTAGAAGTTTTATGGCTTCAGGTCTTACATTTTAAGTCGTTCATCCATTCTGAATTTATTTTTGTGCATGGTGTGAGAAAGTAACTCAGTTTTATTATTTTGTATGCAGCTCTCCAGTTTTCCCAACACCGTTTAGTGAAGAGGCTGTCTTTCCCTCACTGTATATTCTAGCCTCCTCTGTCACAGATCTTCTCAAACCTTAATATACACAGGAATTATCTGGTAGACCTTATTCAAATGCAGATTCTAATTGAGGGAGACTAGGATGGAGTCAGATTCAGCCTCTTTAACAGGTTCTCAGGTGACGTTGTTGGTTTGTCTACCAGGCTGAGTAGCAAGGCATTATATCAGAGTGCACCATGCTGCCCTGATTTAATTGGAAAAATTCCATCCTTCCAAATAGATCAAAGCCTGAGTGACAAGCTCAGTGACCAGAATTGGAAGGACTAATTTAATAACAGCAGCAGCAAGAATAGCTAACATTTACTGGCATGCTATTATGTGCACATAATGTGAATTGTCTCATTTTACCCTCACAACCCCCCCAAGAAATAAATATCATTTTTAACTCCATTTTACAAGAGAAAACTGAAGCACAGAGAAGTTAAGTAATCTATCCAATGTCATACAAATAGTAAGTAGAAGAGGTGAAACTCAGAGATCAAGTCTCTGCTCATGATCAGTACACTCTTTTGGGTCTTACTGCATATGTCCAGCTACATAATAGTGATGATTGTTGATCATATCTGTGGGTAGGTATCAGCCCCTGTCTTTCCCTCACACTCCTACCTGGACTCACCAAAAGATGGCTTCTCTTTAGGTCCTGATCATGGCATGAGCTTTACCACCAACCTTGGCTCACCTCCTTCCACTGGGGCTAGAATTAGCCTTGCTGTCATTGAGATAGTATCATGTACCACATGGGCTTGGCCTCACATAAGCCTCACCCCATGCTGCAACAGTCTACACATCAACTTTTCATCCTGTTTCCTTCTGTCTAATATTTCCATTTTCCATTGGCAACAAAATCCCGGGTGGGATCCTGAAACTTCACCAATTACCTGTTATTGAGAACTAGATAATCTCAAAGGTTTTCTGCCTGGCAACTTGCCTGAAACACAATAGCCTCTTAAGCTGCAAAATTACAGCTATGGTATTAGAAGACCTTTGTCTACTATGGAACTGGACCTGGTCTGATAAGCATGCTTTTTGGACACTGCATATTAGAAAGGCTGATTCTCTTTTGGAGTCATCCACAATGACCAAGCGAGTTTCCCTCACCTCCATCCCACTTCCTCTCAGCTTCTTCCCCTTCCCACTGGTCCATCTGTGAGGACCCCAGTCTGCTGGAGCTAATACATAAAAATCTCAAAATTTTCCAGGTTTTGACTCACAGCTGCTATCCAAAAAATCTGTGTCATTCCAAGTAGAGACTATTCAGATCAGACAGTCTAGAAAATACCACTTGATGTTCTCCCTGAATGATCTTTAAATAGCCCCACACATCAATTAATTTTCTGCCATACTTCACTGGGGTTGTAATCCTTTTCAGCAAATTGAGACAGAGACTCCATAATGAGAACAAAACTACATCAAACACCATTTCAGCAAAAATTGAAAAATCAAAAGTGATAATATTTCTGAAGCAATGGCTTTGTTGAAAAGAGTAAATGCCATCAAATGCATCTATTTTCCTGTCAAGTACTATAATGAGCCTGACAGCAAAACAAGATGCCAAATTAATCCACCCTTGAATGGTGTTGCCTTTTCTTCCATCAATTTTCTATGCCTATCATTTAGGAATATCAATAAACTCCCGAAAAGAAGCTTTAGCAGTTGTTAACATTGTCATTTGTGTTTCTCTTCCCCTACAGTGATTTGTACTAAAGACTTAAGTCACCTGCTATCTCCCTCAATGGTAATGCACACTGCAAAGAATTGAGCATTAAGTCCTTGCCCCAAATCCTTAGTCTGAATGGTTTTATCAACTACAAGCAGTCTTGAAGCCCAGAAGGAAAGCAATAAAAACTACTGTCACACTGGATTGCCTTTTTTATCCCAGATTATCACAACTGAATATGTTTATTGGAAATGGTTTCCATGTCTTGCCCTCCCCAGATTTCCCCAGCCTATTGTTAATCGCCCTTGTGTGTAGTCAGGAAATGTTTGTGTTTGCTTTGTGGAGCTCAGGAGTTAGCTGGGTGACCTTGGGAAAATAACAAATGCTTTGTGCCTTGGTTTTCTCAGGTGTAAAGTGCATTGTCTTTAGAGGGGAAAATTAGATGATGAAATTTAGTAACAGAAGAAAGGAAACAAGGTGCTTAGAAACCTCAGAGTCACGTAGTTCCACATATTATTTAATAATTTATTGAGGTACAAGTCCGTACCATGCAATTTGTGGTCCAATGGTTAAGACTCTGCCTTCTAATACTGGGGGTGTGGTCTCAATCCCTGGTCAGGGAACTAAGGTCACACATGCCATGGGGTGTGGCAAAAACAAACAACCATTCAATGGTTTTTAGTATATTTTGAGAGTTTCAAAACCATCACCACAACTGAATTTTAGAATATGTTATCACTCAAAAAGAACCTCTGTAGCGGCCACTCCCCATTACCCCTCCCATCTCACCTGCGAGTTCCCCTCACCTTCTGCTGCCATCCTCAGCCCCAGAAAACCACTCATCAACTTTCTCTACATGTATTTGCCTATTCTAGACATTTCATATCAATGGAATAATAAAATAAGTGGCCTTTTGAGACTGGCTTCTTTCACTTCCCATAATGCTTTCAAAGACCATCTACATTATACCATTTATCAGTATCTCACTCATTTTTTATTGCTGAATAGTATTCCATTATATGGATATAACATTTTGTTTATCCACTCATCAGCTGATGAACATTAGGGTTATTTTCACTTTCTTTTTTTTTTTAATTTTTATTTTTTAGTTTGTTTTGCTTTACAATACTGTATTTGTTTTGCTATNTACCACAGCTTTCTTATCCATTCATCTGCTGATGGACATCTAGGTTGCTTCCATGTCCTGGCTATTATAAATAGTGCTGTGATGAACACTGGGGTACACGTTTCTCTTTCAATTCTGGTTTCCTCAGTGTGTATGCCCAGCAGTGGGATTGCTGGGTCATAAGGCACTTTCTGATTACTATGAATAATACTGTTCACATCTATGCCCAAGTTTGTGTAAACACGTTTCCATTTCTTTTGGATAGATACTCAAGAGGGAAGATGCTGTGTTATATGGTAACTTATTTTTAAGGTGGTTTTAGGTTAAGCATTTTGAAAAACTGCAAAAATGTTTTCCAAAATGATTGTACTATTTTACATTCCTATTAACAATGTCTGAAAGTTCAAATTTCTTCTTTTACATCCTCACCAATATTTGCTATTATGTATCTTTTTATTTTAGCCATCCTACTTGGTGTGAAGTGCTATCTTATTGTGGATTTGATTTCTATTATCTTTATGACTAAGAATTTTGAGCACATCTTCAGCTGTGTATAACCTGTGGTTAGCTGAAAACTTTTTCAGAACTCCATTTTAGTTTATCTGTAGTGCTTTTTAAAATTTTACTAAGATTGTTTGCAGCATCATGTAAGTTTCACATATACAACACTATATTTGGACTTCTGTGTACACTTACCTGTGGTGCTTTTGAGTATATATATTTGTATGGCTGTTTAGTGGTTGTTCCAGATATTGTTTTATCTATAACTTATCATAGTATACTGATATCACTGATGAAATTTAGAAACCTTACCTTTCTGTATGTATCTTTACTCTCCCCTATAGCTGCTTTAACTATTGGTATTTTCTCTAAACACATTTAAAACCATATTGGACATTGTTATAATTTTGGTTCAACTGTCAAAAAACAATTTAGAAAACTCCAGATAAAAGGACACTCTTGTATTTACATATATTTTTGCTTATTGTTTTCCTTCCTCCTTCCTGATATTCCAAAGTTCCTTCTGTTATCATTCCCTTTCCATTTAGAAAACATGCTTTAGCCATTATTTTAGGTTAAGTCTGCTAGCAAAAACTTTTCTTAGTTTCCCTTTACTTGAGAATACCTAGATCTCATTTTCAATTCTAAAGGTATTTTCTCTGGATATGGAATTCTGGGTTGATCATTCTTTCCTTTCAGCATTTGAAAAATATTAGGCATCTTCCCTCTGGCCTCCATTTGAACTGGCATTCTCCCTAGAAAATGTGTCATTTCTATCTGCTGTTTAAGAGTTTTCTATTGTCCTTAGATTACAGAAGATTGATCTTGATGTGTCATGGCATGGATTTCCTTGGGATTATTATGTTTGGGGTTTACTTATTTTCTTGAATCTGTAGGTTTATACCTTTTGTGAAATGGGAGATTTCCACTCCTTATTCTTTTAAATAATTGCTCATACCTATATTTGTTGTCCTCTTCTGGAATTCCAATGATATGAATATTTGAATTTTTTATACTGTCCACAGGTTCCTAAAACTCTATTAATTTTGTCTCCATCTGTTTTCTCCAGCTTATTAAGACTGGGTAGTGTTTAATGTTATGTCTTCAAGTTCCCTGCTTTATTACTATCTCTTATCGATGGGGAGCATGTGTATACCTGTGGCGGATTCATGTTGATGTATGGCAAAACCAATACAATATTGTAAAGTAATTAACCTCCAATTAAAATAAATAAATTTATATTTTAAAAAAATANTCTGTTTTCTCCAGCTTATTAAGACTGGGTAGTGTTTAATGTTATGTCTTCAAGTTCCCTGCTTTATTACTATCTCTTATCGATGGGGAGCATGTGTATACCTGTGGCGGATTCATGTTGATGTATGGCAAAACCAATACAATATTGTAAAGTAATTAACCTCCAATTAAAATAAATAAATTTATATTTAAAAAATAAAACATTAAAAAAGTAAATAAAGTTTTCTTCATACAGAAAAATAATTTATTTATTTTACCCATGCAGGAATTTTGAGTATTGTATTTTTTCATTTCTAAAATATCTATTTGATTCCTCTTTGTAGCTTCTTATTCTTGCTAGGACTTTTCTTCTCATTTGCTTCAAGTATGCTTATAACTGCTCACTAAAGCTCTTTTTTCCCCCCAAAGAATGGTTGCATTCAAATTCTTTTAAGATAATTTCAATGTCTGTTTCTTTTCAGTGTTGGCATCTATTTTTTTCTCCCCTAATTCAAGCTGAGACTGTTTCAGTTCTCAAGAGGATAAGTGATTTTTCAGTTCTTAGACATTTTGTATATCATGAGAATTTGGATATTATTTAAATCTTTTGTTTTAGCAGACTGCCACTGACACTATGCTGGTGTGGCAAGTTGAGCCCTGCTTCATTACTTCCAGGCAGATGTGAAGTCCTGGCTCCCTATTTGAACATCACATGCACTGTGGAGAAAGTGAGGTACGCCTCATTATTGCTAGGTGAGGGTGGAAGTCCAGGCTCCCCATGTGTGTCATGGGTTTCCAGTGACATGATGGGGGGGTGTGGGGATGCAGAAGGAATCTCATTCCCTCTGGCCAGTGTTTAAAACATAGACTAAGAGACTTGGTCTCCTTGGACCCACCCCAGTAGTGGAGGAAGTGTATCTCATTACCAACGGATGAGGATGGAAATTTAGGCTTTACTCTTGGCCTTTGTTGATATGTTGATAGAGCCAAAAGTACACTGTGATTACTATCAAAAAGATTTTTTCACCAGCTGCTCCTTTCCTGGTCATTTGGCTAAAAAACGAACAAAACATTCCCACCCCCAAAGAAAACAAAATGAAACAAACAAAAAAAAGTTTTTCTTGGAACTTTTTTTGGTGTGTGTGCTTGTTTCTGGGTTGCAGATTTCTCCAGCATAGAATCCAAGAAGTAAGGGAGAAAAAAGCTAACTCAGAGAACTCACCATTTTGTCATTCCTCAAATCATTCCTTAGTTGGTCTGCTTTCTCTACAGAATTCAGAGACTTATTGTTTGTCTTACATGTAAAATAAACAAAAGAAGAGGAATAGGGAAGTGTGTCTACACCACCTTGTCCAGAATCAGAAGTCTTCCCTTATTCTTTTTATAATGTGGCCACTAGAAAATATAAAACTGTATCTGTGACTTCCATCATCTTTCCAGTGGACAGAGCCACTGTAGACCTTAGCTTTCTCACTTGCAAATGAGAGGGTTATGAGAGATGCTCTCTACGGTCAGTCCTTTCCACCTCTAAAATCCCATGATTCTAAGGATTCTTCGGGTTCTGTATGTAAAGCAAATGATGTAGATAATGCTCTTGTTCTTTCCATTTACCTCCACCATATATATCAGAATTGAAACAGTCCTGGAAAGCCCTTCAAATGCCTCAAAATAGAGCCAAGGGATTAACTGAAGGTTATTATTATTTTTAAAATGAATGCCAATATGTTAAATTTCCATAGGAAATAGTTGGTAAGCAAGAATTCCTCCAAAGGCGCTTATTGCAGGTGCTAATCAGCTTACAATATTTTTTCTTTACTGTTTGTGCTGAAAGAAGAATTAATTACCTCCATAGCCTCACTTCATATACCTAAATAATGCATTCCCTCACTCTGTGGAGAATAAACTAAATTTGATAGAGAAAGGCTTAATGGGCAGCTAAAAATAGCACTGTAATCTCCTTGAAAGAACTCCCAGCACTCTTCTCTCTTTTAGAAAGACTTTCCTTTTCTAAAACAGCTAATGAATGATTCTTGTTTCCTTGTGATTCTCTCCCTCATCCTATTCCCCCACACATTTTGAAAGACTATCAAAATGCATTTCCTTACAATATTCATGATAAGCCATCTTCTCGAAATCCACTGGATCATTCAGAGAACAATCTCAGTAACTTGCCCAGGAAATCCTAGTTTCCTAGACTCCTTATTTAAACATTGTGACACTGCTTTTCAGACTTTCAGTATAAGATGTACAGTTCTCTCCCAAATCCTGCAAAGCTTCCCAGGCATCCAGCCATGTCTCATCCCAATTTCTTTCCTTGAAATATGTGTTTCTCCATCACTCTACAAAAAGAAACTTCTTGAAAGTCATTGCTAATTTCCTTCTCCCAAATTCAGTAGTCTATTTACATCCTGTCCTTTATGAAGCATTTTACACTGTTTCCCAGGCCTTGTCAACATGTTCTCTTGCCTTCTGTCCTATTATCATGCTTTCTTTGGATTCTCTTGAAGTTCTCTTGCTTCTTCACTGGGCTTTCTGTCCTCCTAGTCTCATTATCTAACTATATGAGTTCTGATGCCTAAAGGTATTTGTAAACCTGTCTTTCATTACTCTCTATTTCTTGGGAAGAAGAGCTAAGCTATTTACTATAATTGCATTAACTTGACTATATTCTATAGCATCTACCAGTTTCAGTGTTTCCACATGAAAGAGGAGGAAAATATCTACTACAAACTTGCTGTGATGTAACACATTTTAAGTGTTTCATATACAGTGGGACTAAAAAATAATAGCTTCTTGGATCTCATTTCTTTCTAGCTATTATTTTCTATGAATTACTACTGCCACAGTCTGTTCACATCTCTCAGTCCACTGTACTTAAGGTACCACAAACACACTCCTATCCTTTACTTCACTGCATCTTTTTTTTTTAATCTTGGAGATATTAATTTTTAATTTTTATCTTTTAGTTTGTTTTGCTTTACAATACTGTATTCGTTTTGCTATACATTGACATGNTCCACTGTACTTAAGGTACCACAAACACACTCCTATCCTTTACTTCACTGCATCTTTTTTTTTTAATCTTGGAGATATTAATTTTTAATTTTTATCTTTTAGTTTGTTTTGCTTTACAATACTGTATTCGTTTTGCTATACATTGACATGAATCAGCCACGAGTGTGCATGAGCTCCCAATCCCGAACCCCGCTTCCACTTCACTGCATCTTGCTTTCACCATATAGACCTGCTTCCCTAATTAATACTGGCAGTGTCATATGACTCCTTCACTTTAGGTGCATTCTTTTTTAAACCATGTTAAATTGAAACTCATTTGAATGTCTTTATGGTCCCTGAGAGTTCCCTTCCCCTGATCCAAACTATCTTTCTCCAATCCCCTTTTTCTTAACCTGAGTCTTCTGTCCTAGTCCTTCATGCCACCTTCATTATTTTCCCAAGGCCATACTGGGTTCATCCCCTGAAACTAAAACATCTTTTTATCTTTAGTCCCACCCTCACCCTCAGAGTGGCAGAGCAGACCTATATCCTCTACAGGACTGTGTCTCAACTTTCAGTCTCTCAGAACTTCTTGCTTGCTATCATGAGCAATAACTAATAACATCCTGAGTTGTCTATATTTGCTACTGTGCTAGATGACTGTTTCTATAAATAATTTTCAGGGTTTCACATAGAATAACAAATGAAAACCAAATCTACCTTCTGGTACTAGTTTAATACTTTTGGCCTAAGTAAAGACCCTTAAAAATCTTTTGTGATTCTCATTTCCTTTCTAAAAGGATATTTTACAAAAGAAATTCAGAGGGTACAATGCTAGAATAAAAAAGTTTGAATTGAATAAATGTAGATTTATGAAAAAATGTAATGAGCCCCCCCTTTTTTTTTCATTTGNGTAAAGACCCTTAAAAATCTTTTGTGATTCTCATTTCCTTTCTAAAAGGATATTTTACAAAAGAAATTCAGAGGGTACAATGCTAGAATAAAAAAGTTTGAATTGAATAAATGTAGATTTATGAAAAAATGTAATGAGCCCCCCCTTTTTTTTTCATTTGGATATGAACCAGAGAAAACTGTCAGGGAAATTCTTGAACAGGCATTTGAGAATCTTTCTATAAACCTAAAATTATTCCCATAAAAAGTTTAATGAAAATACTGAGAAGAGGTTCCACTGGCAAATTCCTTTGATAAATTTGGGTTAAACAAGGCCCAATTGCTGTACACTTGAAAATAACACAACACTGCAAATCAACTGCACTTCAATAAAAATTAAAAAAAAAAAAAAGCCCAACTGAGTTTCTCAACTCCTGTAATCAACAGAGCTTCTGAGATACCTAATACATACTGTCTCTAAGAAGATACAAGGTGCTATATTTCCCAAACGTATTTGGCCAGTAACCTTTCTTTTTTCTTTAAAAAGCATCTTTGCAGGAGAAATATTGAAACAGAGAAGCCTTTTCTCAATGTATCACAGACTTGTACTTGATATGCAACCATGTTCAAATCTTAATCAGCAACTTTGGCTTGAAGAGAGCATATACCACGAACATTTAATTGGCAGAACGCGAAACCACAGGGTAATATGATCGATGAGAGAATTACCATTAAAACTGCATCTACTATTCTGCTTCAATTGCCCAAAGTTAACAGGACAAATATAAAAGGATAAATATTTAGTGTATTTTAGTCAAACAAGGGGGGGGAAAATCAACCATGTAAGTACTGGATGAGGAAGAAGAGACTTAAGTGTCCATAATGTGCCTATGAGCAGCTTTGTGTCTTGAGTTTGTAGGTCATGGTCAGTGAAGAGGATCTAACGGGAAAGGTTAGGTCATTTCTGTGGACTTTGTTTAGTTTATGGCTACATCTTAAAAGGTCCACAATGAATCCTTTCCAAAGGAGAAGGAACAAGATGAGAGGCATTTTGGAAACTATGTCATATCTAGAAATGCTGAAAACACTAGAAATTTTACCCTGTTGAATAGGAAAACTAAGGGGATTTGAGAGTGGCCATTAAGTATAAAAGGATACAATGAAAATTCGGGTGGCTTTTACACTGCACCTAATAAACTGCTTTTACATAGCCTTCTAGTGCTAATATCCCCGAATCTATGAGACTACACAGAAAGGGGAAAATTAAGAGGCACTGACAAGAGTGGGAAAGTATTTAAAACACCTTCGAATTTAACAGAGACCTTAACAGAGATCTCTCTTCTAAGCAGCATCCGTGATATAATAATCAGAAACTGCCTGAACAAATGTTGGAGTTTAGCTGAAAAATCAGAGGCAAAAATGCCATCCCTCACAATGTACCTAAGAGATTTCTGAAGGTATAAATTAAAAGGATAGGGAATTGATGAATTTATCTAGATCCAGAACTGTTGTTGCTTAAAAAAGAAATTTACTGAAATAAAGAAACACATAAATATATAAACAAGTAAGCTGATTTTCAAAATTCACTGTTTTTCCTCCTATGCAAATAACTGGATCACAAGAAAAGACTTGGGTAAGTTCAAGGCTTGCTTCAAGTCTGCACCGACACTGAGCCAAAACCAGCATGAGCCCAGAGACTGAGGCACCTGTGACACTGAAGTTGGGCAAGCACTCAGGGCCCTTTAAGCATAGGTAGGGTCAGCCCCTGAGAGTGAATGTTGCTTTAAATTTTGCCTCACAGGCACCTGTTACCTCACAATAGGCCCAGCCCTGTGATTGGTCAGCCTATCCAAAGCCCCGCCCCAACTGACACTATATCAAAGACAAACTTCCTAGGTGACAGCAGTATAGCTGCAGACCAGCTGGCTGTCAGTTGGTCTCCCGCCGGAGGACATGGGAAAGGAGCCAGATGACACCTCTTTTTCCAGCTCAAGTTAGACGAGAAGCCAGCACTTACTTTACTGGTGCCCACAAACGGCGTGGGCGCCAGAGCAGAAGAAGATGGAACCTACTTTGAGAGACCTGCGAGATCGCCAGGTCAGTCGGGATGGCAGGGGTGGCAGAGGCGGGGGCTGGAGCCACACCTCTGGCCGGGCAGAGTCTAGGGCGCCCAATTACCGAGAACCACCGCTCTGCTTTCTCATCAAGAGCAGCATGATTGGTGCGGTGATTGGTCGTGGAGGATCAAGAATAAGAGATATCCAGGATTCTACTAGTACAAAAATACAGATCATAAAAGGTGGTCCCGAAGCTGAGGTAAAAATTTTTGGCAGGAAAGACATGAAGGCCAAGGCCAAAGCGGCTATAGAAACTCTTGTTAAGAAACAAGAAGGAACCTACAGTTCAGAATGCAATGTTGATAGTGCTGCCTCTCAAGCTTTTGCCGAGAGAAGCTGGAGCAGAAGTAACACCACCAAAGCCACTCGGCCCAAAGATGACACCACCAAAGCAGCCGAGCCCAGAGGCTATGCAGCCATGGTGGCCCAGCCCAGAGGCTATGCAGCCGTAGTGGCCCAGCCCAGAGATGATAATGACGCCAGAAGGGCCCAGCCAGGAGATGACGTGGCCAGAGAGGCCCAGGCTGAAGATGACACAACCACCAGAGGGGCCCAGCCCAGAGAAACTGCCTCAAGAGCTTCCCAACCCAGAGACGAGGATGGCAGCAGAGACCACACAGCAAGAGAGGCCCAGGCCAAAGACAGCGACATCACCAAAGAGGCCCAGCCCAGAGACTATGCGGCCATAGTGGCCCAGCCCAGAAACTATGCATCCATACTGGCCCAGCCCAAAGACGACGCCACCGGAAGGGCCCAGCCGGGAGACCGTGAGGCCAGAGACTCCCAAGTCAAAGACGATGATGCTGCCAGAGCAGCCCAGTCCAGAGATGATGATGCCACCAGAAGGGCCCAGCCCAGAGACCCCACAGCCAGAGAGACTCGGGCCAAAGATGACACCACCACAGTGGCCCAGCCCAGAGATGATGATGCCACCAGAGGGGCCCAGCCCAGAGACCCCACAGCCAGAGAGACCCAGCCCAAAGATGACATCACCACAGTGGCCCAGCCCAGAGATGATGATGCCATCAGAGGGGCCCAGTCCAGAGACCACGGGGCCAGAGAGGCTCAGGCCAACGACAACACCAGAGTGGCCCAGCCTAGAGACTATGCGGCCACAGTGGCCCAGCCTAGAGACTATGCAGCCATAGTGGCCCAGCCCAGAGATTTTGCAGCCATAGCGGCCCAGCCCAGAGATCACAAGCCCAGAGCCACCCAGCCAAAAGATGTCACTGCTAGAGCAGCTCAGCCACGGATAGACTGGGATCAAATAAAAGCTGAAGTAATAGAGTGGAAGAAAAGAAAATGGGCAGATTTACCACCAATTAAGAAAAACTTATACATAGAATCCAAAGCAACACACTCATTGTCTGAAGCCCAAGTGGAAATTTGGAGAAAGGAAAATTTCAACATAAGGTGTGATGACTTGACAGAGGGTGAGAAACGTCCCATACCCAAGCCCACCTGTACATTCGAAGATGCTTTCCAACAATATCCTGAGATTATGCAAAGCATCAGGAGAGCTGGTTTTCAAAAGCCAACGCCAATTCAGTCTCAAGCATGGCCAATTATTCTACAAGGAATAGATCTTATAGGGATTGCGCAAACTGGAACAGGCAAAACGCTATCCTATTTAATGCCTGGGTTTATACATATACACTCTCAACCAGTATCCAGAAAGCAAAGGAATGGACCTGGCATGCTAGTCCTTACACCCACTAGAGAATTAGCTCTGCAAGTTGAAGCTGAGTGCTCTAAGTACTTATATAAAGGTCTTAAAAGTGTCTGTATATATGGTGGTGGAAACAGAAAAGGACAAATACAAGATGTTACCAAAGGTGTAGACATCATTATTGCAACCCCTGGAAGACTGAATGATCTACAAATGAATAATTTTGTCAACCTAAGAAGCATAACCTACTTGGTCTTGGACGAGGCAGATAAAATGCTGGATCTGGGGTTTGAACACCAAATAATGAAGATCTTATTAGATGTGCGCCCAGATAGACAGACTGTTATGACAACTGCATCTTGGCCAGACTCCACCCGGAGACTGGCACAGTCTTATTTGAAACAGCCTATGATTGTTTATGTTGGTACTCTGGATCTAGTTGCTGTAAATACTGTGAAGCAAAATGTAATCGTTACCACCGAAGGGGAAAAACGATCTCTGATCCAAGAATTCCTACAGAGTCTGTCACCCGAAGACAAAGTCATCGTGTTTGTCGGCAGAAAACTTGTGGCTGATGACTTATCAAGTGATTTAAGTATTCAAGGAATACCTGTCCAGTCCCTGCACGGTGACAGGGAACAGAGTGATCGAGACCAAGCATTAGAGGACTTCAGAAGTGGAAGAGTGAAAATACTGATCGCTACCGATTTAGCATCCAGAGGTCTTGATGTCACTGATGTCACACATGTATATAATTACAATTTTCCACGCAATATTGAAGAATATGTACACAGAGTTGGACGTACTGGAAGAGCAGGGAAAACAGGTGAATCAATCACCCTTGTGACCCAAGGTGATGGGAAAATTGCTGATGAGTTGATTAAAATTCTCCAGAGAGCCAACCAGATTGTGCCACCCGACCTCCAATCAATGGCTGATCGGTTTAAGAAGCGTAAGCAAAATTAGGAGATAGGAAAAAGATCAAAGAAATCTCAAGAAAAATGCACCGAGTGTTATTAACATCCACACCTTGAAAAATTTCACCTACTAGAATATCTAAGAATGGTTGTATTAACATCTGCACCTTGAAAAACTGTACCTACAAGAATATCCAAGACTGAGTTTAATTGATGTTTCCACCTTGACAAGTTGAACCTAAGAGGATCCAAGACTGAATTTTACTGATGTCTCCCACCTTGAAAAGTTGCACCTACAAGAAGGTCCAAGATCAAGTTTTATCATGTCTACAACTTGAAACATTGTAGCTACCAGAAGATCCAAGATATGTGCAAGTTATGCAGTACTCAAGCTACCTAAGGAAGTACTGGGAACATACTGTCAGTTATAGGACATTTAGCTAATTCCTAAACCATTACCACTAAGTTTTCAAAGTATGTTCCTGAATAAAATTTAAGGTGCTTTGAAAATGAGAGAGTGTTGTGTGTTTGTTAAAGTCGGCTTTCTTCTATGGCCTGCCATATCCAGCTGTGTCTTCTCAAAAAGACTTGGTAGACAATAACAATGGTGCTTTTCTTGCTTTAAAATAGTTGTACTGAATTGGAAACTAGTTTTCATCAAGCTTAACCCAGTCAAAATATTTTATTTGCCCCCAGTGGTTGGTGACAGAATTCCTAAAACTATCTCCACTATCATTCCCTACTTAAAAAAAAAAAATTCATTAGAAAATAAACGCTCAATCTTTTAGAAGATTCCATAATGTTTTTTGCAGACAGATGTGACTCATAGAGTAGGGTGTCTGCCTGAGTCACTGGGAACCAGATCTCCAAATCAACTCTCACTAACAACTCATTAAAAATTCTGGGGAGATCTCTTGTCTTCTGCAGGCCTCACTTTCTTCATTAATAAACAGGGATCTTCATGTTATGTGACTTGGGGGTCTCCTTCACCACTAAATTGTGTACCCCAGCATTACATTAACACTTCATTTTCTAATCTAGAGGAAAAACCACACCCTATGTAACAAACTGAACAATGAAACCCATTTTAATGACCAGAAATAGTGCATTCTGCACTTCTATTGATCTTTGAAATATGATTCACAGATTGTCTTTACGTTCTTTTCATCTTATTTTTCAATTTGTCTTGAAAAGGTCAAAATCACATATATACATCAGAAGGAAAATTAATGTGAAAGAAAATCTGTACTTGGAAAAAACATTAAGAAAACCAAATGACGTTCTCGCCATGGGGACCAAGTTAGTAAAATTCCTAAATTTATAATTCTCTTACATTCCATTTAGAAGCAATATGCATCTTGTCCAGCTTCCCAGGTGGCACTAGTGGTAAAGAACCTGCTAATGCCAGGGAGGCAAGAGACACGNGATCTTTGAAATATGATTCACAGATTGTCTTTACGTTCTTTTCATCTTATTTTTCAATTTGTCTTGAAAAGGTCAAAATCACATATATACATCAGAAGGAAAATTAATGTGAAAGAAAATCTGTACTTGGAAAAAACATTAAGAAAACCAAATGACGTTCTCGCCATGGGGACCAAGTTAGTAAAATTCCTAAATTTATAATTCTCTTACATTCCATTTAGAAGCAATATGCATCTTGTCCAGCTTCCCAGGTGGCACTAGTGGTAAAGAACCTGCTAATGCCAGGGAGGCAAGAGACACGGGTTCAATCCCTGGGTCAGGAAGATCCCCTGGAGGAGGGCATGGCAATTCACTCCAGCATTGTTGCCTGGAGAATCCCATGGATACAGGGATTGTATCCTGTAGCCTGGTGGGCTACAGTTCATAGAGTTGCAAAGAGTTGGACACAACAGACTTTGAAGAAAGCTGGGCGCTGAAAAATTGATGCTTTTGAACTGTGGTGTTGGAGAAGACTCTTGAGAGTCCCTTGGATTGCAAGGAGATCCAACCAGTCCATTCTGAAGGAGATCAGCCCTGAGATTTCTTTGGAGGAAACAATGCTAAAGCTGAAACTCCAGTACTTTGGCCACCTCATGCAACGTGTTGACTCATTGGAAAAGACTCTGATGCTGGGAGGGATTAGGGGCAGGAGGAGAAGGGGACGACCGAGGATGAGATGGCTGGATGGCATCACTGACTCAATGGATGTGAGTCTGAGTGAAGTCTGGGAGTTGGTGATGGACAGGGAGGCCTGGCGTGCTGCTATTCATGGGGTCGCAAAGAGTCGGACCTGACTGAGGGACTGAAATGTACTGAACTGGACTGAAGTGATGCAGCACACACGTATGTGTCTTCTCACACTGCAAGAAGATATCCTTACAAATGATTCCAAATTTCATAATCCAGTGTTTAAGAGATTATCATTAATAAATCCTTACCATTTTGGGGAAATTAAAAATAATAATCCAGCAATCTTTTCCCCAGCATGCCTCAGCTGTAACCACAACAAAAATTCAGAAATTAAGTGAAATAAAGAGGTAAACATTCTAGGTATAGTTGTTTAAAGTTCAGGTCCTGACTTTAAAGACTTGTTATAAAAGTATTGATATCTCTTGATAAAATTAACAATAGTTAACAGTTTTGAGTGTTTAGTATATACCAGGTGCTTTGTTTTGTAACCAATAATCTTTATTGAAAATTCACTTAGAGGGTAATATTAACCCATGTTTTGCAGAAGCTAAAATAATGTCAGAGGAAGTAACTTGCATAAGGTTACTAAATCTGATTAAAGAGGAATTGTGTGCTATTTTTACCCAGCTCTGCCTGACTCCAATATGTACATTCTTTTCACATCAATACAAGTTACTATGTACGAGGTGATATGCTTATCTTCAGACTGCCCACATTTTCAGATTTAGTGAAATAGTATGTCAATAGACCCCAAATCAAAAGCAGTCTATAGGAGAACCTGTGAGAGAAACTCAAAAGGCCTGTACCCATTCATTCAGACAAGAAATGATAAGTGGTTAGAAAGCTGAAGTGTATGTTATTTGCCAGAAATCCTCTTAGGGACAATGCTGTATTTGTTAGAGAAAAGGGTAACAAGCCTCTCAAGACAGAAAGTGAGGTTCCTTAATCACATTCAAGTAACAACAAAAAATACCACCCAATGAGTAAAACGAAGAAACATGCATTTGTTTTTCAAGACAGGGCTGAAAAGAAGAGCTACTGTATGGGGAATTGTATGTAGAAATATTAATAGAACAGTGGTTTTCAACCGGGGCATTTTTGCCCCTTCTCTCCAGGACACATTTAACCATATGTGAAGACAGACAGTATGGGTTATTTTAATGTTGGGGGTTTGGGGTGGTGGTGGCATTCTGCTGTTGGTACCTAGTGGGTAGAGGTCAAGGATGCTGCTCAACACCCTACAATCTGCAGCAATGGTTTCAGCCTGTTGGGTACCAGGGACCAATAAGACAATTTTTCCATGGATGGGAGAGGTGGGGGTGGGGATGGTTTGGGGATGATTCAAGCACATTACATTTATTGTGCCCTTTATCTCTATTATTATTGTGTCAGCCCCATCTCATATCATAAGGCGTTAGATCCTGGAGGTTGAGGACCCCTGATTTACAGGACAGCACCCACAAAACAGAGGACTACTTGGTCCAAAACATCCATAGTGCTGAGATGGACAATCCCTGAGATAGCATAAGCAAAATAAAACCAACCTCATAGTAACCAAGAAAGAACTTCAGCGGAAGAAATAGAGGATTTTAAAATTATATCATGCAGGTCATATAGAATATGGCCCTACAACTTTTCTATCCTTGGTATAGTCTGTATCAGTGGTTCTCCACCAAGGCCAACTTTGCCAGATGTGGTGGTCACAACTCAAGGGGAGGACTATTGTCATCTCCTCGGTAGAGGCCTTTGGTGCTGCTAAACATTTCAATGTGCAGGATAATCCCTCTAAACAGAGAATTATGTGGTAAAAATGTCAGTAATGTCATAGTTAAAACTTGCAATAGCTTAAGCAAAGCATCTTCTGTGCTAATTCAATTGCAGAAAAACGAAGGGACTTTAGTCAGGGAAACAAAAAAAGGATATATATTTTGTGTAAACTGTTCATTGGCTTCTCAGGTACCACAGCTTGGTAAAGATCCACCTGCCAATGCAGGAGACACAGGAAGACACGATCCATGGATAGGGAATATTCCCTGGAAGAGGAAATGGCAACCCACACCAGGATGCTTGCCTGGGAAATCCCATGGACAGAGGAGCCTGCAATGCTATATAGTTCATGGGGTTTCAAGAAGTTTGACATGACTGAGCAACTGAGCACACATGCACATACATTGTTCAATAAAAGACTCTCCATCAGCGTTTATTATCTTTCAGTTCAGTTCAGGCGCTCAGTCGTGTCTGACTCTTTGCAATCGCATGAACTGCAGCACACCAGGCCTCCCTGACCATCACTACCTCTCAGAGTTCACTCAAACTCACGTTCATCGAGTCGGTGATGCTATCCAGCCATCTCATCCTCTGTTGTCCGCTTCTGCTCCTGCCCCCAATCCCTCCCAGCATCAGAGTCTTTTCCAATGAGTCAACTCTTCCCATGAGGNGCCCCTGCTGAGTTTTCCAAATTTGCTGGCGTATTGAGTGCAGCACTTTCACAGCATCATCGTTCAGGATTTGAAATAGCTCAACTGAAATTCCATCACCTCCATTAGCTTTGTTCGTAGTGATGCTTTCTAAGGCCCACTTGACTTCACATTCCAGGATGTCTGGCTTCAAGTGAGTGATCACACCATCATGATTATATTGATCATGAAGATCTTTTTGGTATAGTTCTTCTGTGTATTCTTGCCACCTCTTCTTAATATCTTCTCCTTCTGTAAGGTCCATACCATTTCTATCCTTTATTGAGCCCATCTTTGCATGAAATGTTCCCTTGATATCTCTAAGTTTCTTGAAGAGATCTCTAGTCTTTCCCATTNATCATGAAGATCTTTTTGGTATAGTTCTTCTGTGTATTCTTGCCACCTCTTCTTAATATCTTCTCCTTCTGTAAGGTCCATACCATTTCTATCCTTTATTGAGCCCATCTTTGCATGAAATGTTCCCTTGATATCTCTAAGTTTCTTGAAGAGATCTCTAGTCTTTCCCATTTTGTTGTTTTCCTCTATTTCTTTGCATTGATCGATGAGGAAGACTTTCTTACCTCTCCTTGCTATTCTTTAGAACTCTGCATTCAGATGCTTATCTTTCCTTTTCTCCTTTGCTTTTTGCCTCTCTTCTTTTCACAGCTATTTGTAAGGCCTCCTCAGATAACCATTTTGCTTTTAGTAGAATCTGTATCAATGACTATCAGTCAGAGTTGCTTCTGCCTGCTGGGGGATACTTGGCAATGTCTGGAAACATTTTTGGTTGTCCCAATTAGGTAGCAAGATTGCTACTGTCATCTAGAAATCAGGAAAAACAACCTTCAGTGAACAGGCAACACCTTACAACACTGAATGTTTTTTTTTTTTAGACACAAAGTATATAGCATTGAGGTCAAGAAACTGTGGTTTACATTGACCAACAAAGTTTTGTGAGCAAGTTACTCAAATAAATATTGAGTTTTGTGTCCATTAGAACAGAGTGAAACAAATTAGAATATGTGCTGACACCAGAGAAAAACTGTCTGAGGATTCAACTGATCTCAGAGTCATTCCTGCAAAATTCTTAGCATGATGATTTACATTCAGTAGGTACTTAACAAATGTTAGATCCCTTCCACCTTGTCTCTCCTATCACCCATTATGTAATGCCTGTTTACAATTCTGGATGCCATTACTCACACTGTTTTCCCCATCTGGAATGCCCTTTCTCTGTCCTCTCTGCCAAGTCAAATCAGATTCATCATGCTGGGTCCAGCCCAAGTGCTACATCTTTCCGAAGATCCTATCTGCTCTCTTTCACCTCAAAACTTCTGTACCTTTTGCTATCTACCAACCATGCTGACATCAGTACCATACTAGTTTGCATACCTACGGAGACAATTTTGAAAAATTCCAATTAATTAAGATGAATGACACTATCAAATATTTAAGTGAAAGTGAAAACTGCTCAGTCATGTCCAACTCTTTGTGATCCTATGGACTATACAGTCCATGGAATTCTTCAGGTCAGAATACTGGAGCGGGTAGCCTTTCCTTTCTCCAAGGGATCGTCCCAATCCAAGGATTGAACCCAGGTATTCCGCACTGCAGGCAGATTCTTTAACAGCTCAGCCACAAGGGAAGCTCTATCAAATATTTAAGTAAACTACAAAAATGTAACAGTTTAAACACTTTTATCCTAAGTAATTGATAAATCATGAGAGAAACATCCAGAGTTAAATCTGCATAAAAAGCAAATATAAAGATGGAATTTTTTAATCAGTGAAGAACAATCTACCACCTCACCAAAATTTCAGAGGGGAGGGGTGGCGGGAGCGTTGTGCCTTGCAGTTTGTAGGATCTTAGTTCACTGACCAGGGATAGAACCCATGCCCCTTGCATTGGAAGTGTGGAGTATTAAACACTAAATCACCAGGGAAGTTCTCCAAAACAATTTTTTTAATTAAAAAATATATCATACATACAAACATACCAAGACAACTGATCAACCATAACTCTCCTACTATATTAAAATATTTTGATTTTTATTAAAAAAATACAATAAATTCAAGCTTGTAAGGAATATAATTTCTGATATCAAGATGGAAAAAATTTAAACATAGAAGAAAGCACAGAAAATTCTAGGTAAATATCCATAGGTTTAGCAATGTAAACATGAAATGCCAAAAATACTAAAAAAGGCAAAGGAAACATCAGAAAAATGATTTAAAATATATCACATATATTTTATTCATAGTTACATATATATTCAAAGTTACTTATTTTTAATATACAGAGGTTTTCTACAAACAAAAAATACTGGATGAATTCCCAAATAGAAATATGGACAGAAATGTAAAATACAATTTATCAAACAGACAGGTAAGTGAAAAATACACATGAAAAAAGTTCTTAACTTCTCTATAATCAAATGAATAAAAATTAAACCAGTGAGAGAACTTTATTCTCTAGAAAAACTGGCTATAATAAGGAAAAAACTGGGATCTTAGTTCGCTAACCAGGAATTCAACCTGGGCCCTCGTCAGTGAAAGTGATGAGGCCTAACACCTGGACTGCCAGGGAATTCCCAGGGAACACCTAACACTAGTAGTGATGCAGGAAAATAAACATTCAGTTCAGTTCAGTCCCTCAGTTGTGTCCAACTCTTTGTGACCCCATGAATCGCAGCATGCCAGGCCTCCCTGTCAATCACCAACTCCTGGAGTTCACTCAAACTCATGTCCATCGAGTTGGTGATGCCATCCAGCCATCTCGTCCTCTGTCGTCTGCTTCTGCTCCTGCCCCCAACCCCTCCGAGCATCAGAGTCTTTTCCAGTGAGTCAACTCTTCACATGAGGTGGCCAAAGTACTGGAGTTTCAGCTTTAGCATCAGTCCTTCCAATGAACACCCAGGACTGATCTCCTTTAGAATGGACTGGTTGGATTTCCTTGCAGTCCAAGGGATTCTCAGGAGTCTTCTCCAACACCACAGTTCAAAAGCATCAATCCTTTGGC
>SJYA01003345.1:8268-23794 GCA_006410615.1 Neotragus moschatus | reverse complement strand
TAGTTATCACCATGACTTTTTCTTAGAGGATTATTTGGTAAAAGAAATTTTGAAAACATATCTAGGTATTGTATACATAATAATGACATACTATCTTGCACTGATAACCTAAATACTATCTCCCCTATGTAATAAGATCTTTTTATGAAAGGGGGGATGTATACTCATGTTTGGTAGAATTTCTTCAAGGTCAATAGCTCACAGTGCTGAATGCATAAAACCCTCAGCCCTGGCTGTCAAAGTACACCCTCAAGACCAGCAGCAACAGAATCATCTGGAAACTTATTAAAATTCCAAACTTGGAGCTTCACCCAAAATTTACTTAATTGGAAATGCTCTTCATAGAGCCTAGCTATCTTCTTTGAACAACTCCTCTAAGTGATTCTGAATTTTGAGAACTATAGCTCTAGAGGACTAGTTGCTTTATTTCCATTTCTAGATATATAGCATTCATATGATTTTCTTAAATATACAGAAAGGGTAAAAAGAAAATATGACTGCCATAAACTTCATCTTAATAGTGCTTTGCACATATAAATGAATTAATAAATACAAACCAGGCAAAAGGGGGAAGATTAGTATAATTTTCCTTACAATTTACAGTATATCTTCCTTCTTTACTAATGCAACTATTAACTATTCATTGCACAAAGGAGGAAACCCAAAATGTGATACAGATATTAACATTTTAAATTTTAGGCAATTTATAGCCAGCAGTAAGCTCTCTGGAGGCCAGCTTGATATTGCTTTGAGGGCCACTTCTCAATTTCTTATACAAAGAGTATCTAGTCATTGTTCTTTTCTCATCTCAAAGTTTATTCCTCCTGGGAAGAATCCATCTGAACCATCCCCTCAATATAATTGACTATTTATATGCAGCTATTACTGGCAAACTTCACCCTCTTGAGGGCCACTAACCATGCCTGGGCCTGACTGTGGGATACTTTTATGATGAAATGTCACCAGAAGATGTGAATATAACTATGGAAAAACTTCAGGCTGGCTTTCTGAAGTGTTCTATGGAAAAAGTACATCAGGTGGCACGCATGGGTCCACTTCAGTCCAGGGCCCTATTATTAATTTTTAAAAAAATGCTTCTCAGAAGTAACTGGTAAATTCTAATCAATTTCTCAGTGAGAGCATTCCCCTGAGTTTTCATCATAACATCTAGTGCTGGCAGGGGCCCTAAAAGAGCGAGAAGTAATTTCATGTCATCATTGAGGATTAGAATCTGTAACATTTCAACAGCAAATACACTTCATAAATCACAAATATCTCTGCACTGCATTTTAATCAAGACTTTTTGGAAAAGTTACATTTCATGTCATAACTTTTGCTCACCTTTTACATGGTATGTTTTCAATATTTTTTTTAACCAGTATGTAACTACTCATTTTGGAGAAGGTAATGACACCCCACTCCAGTACTCTTGCCTGGAAAATCTCATGGACGGAGGAGCCTGGTAGGCTGCAGTCCATGGGATAGCTAGAGTTGGACATGACTGAGCGACTTCACTTTCATGCACTGGAGAAGGAAATGGCAACCCACTCCAGTGTCCTTGCCTGGAGAATCCCAGGGATGGGGAAGCCTGGTGGGCTGCCGTCTATGGGGTCACACAGAGTTGGACACGACTGAAGTGACTTAGCAGCAACTACTCATTTAAAAAATAATATTTTAATGTCCTGAAAATCAATGTTATCTAACAAAAGGAATAAATCAAGCTAATAGCTTTGTAATAATATACAAAATATTAATGAACAGTTTAGGCAAAATTATTAACAAACTTACAATGGTTAATTTTATATGTCAACTTGGCTATGCTACAGGATCCAAATATTTGGTCAAACATTATTCTGGATGTTTCTGTGAAGGTGGGTTTCAGATAAGATTGATGTTTAAATAGATGGTCTTTGAAGAAAACAGATTGATTCCATAGTGTAAGTGGGTCTCATTCAATAAGTTGAACACCTTTAATAAAAAAGAGTCTGAATGTTCCTCAAGCAAGAAGGAATTTTGCCAGCACACCTCTTTGTACCAAACTACACCTTTCCTTGTGTCTCCAGATGGCTGGAGTAATCTATCAGGTTTTAGATTTGCCAAGCCTCCACAACCATGTGAGCCAATTCCTGCTCTCTCTCTCTCTCTCTCTCTCTCTGAAGTGCACAATCTGTGTATATGTGTTTGTATATAAAAATAAATGCTACACAGAGAACTATATTCAATATCCTATTATAAACCATAATGAAAAATAATATTAAAGTAAGAATATATATATGTATAAATGAATCACCTTGCTGTACAGCAGAAATTTAAAAAATATTGCAAATCAACTAAACTTCAACAAAAATATTTTTAATTCAATGCTAGATACAATGNCTCTCTCTCTGAAGTGCACAATCTGTGTATATGTGTTTGTATATAAAAATAAATGCTACACAGAGAACTATATTCAATATCCTATTATAAACCATAATGAAAAATAATATTAAAGTAAGAATATATATATGTATAAATGAATCACCTTGCTGTACAGCAGAAATTTAAAAAATATTGCAAATCAACTAAACTTCAACAAAAATATTTTTAATTCAACTCTATATACAATGTGTATCCTATATATATGTGTGTGTGTACACAAGTGGTATTAACAGAAAATTATATGTAAAACCACATATTTTATCATTTAATGAAAACCAATCAGAAAAGTTTATCTGATAGAATTCCCAAAGAGAAAACACTCTCTCTAAAGCTGCCACTCTGGTGTGATTATTTACTAATCCAGGGACAATGTCCCCCTGCCCCTCCCCCCTGGAGAAATTCTTCCTGGGAGAAGAAATAGGCCTTTAAAAATTAGATAGGCTCTTATCTGTCTGGCACATGCCCAGCATGGGACAGTTTGAAGAAAGGATTTGTAAGGATTCTGCCTCCCCTTCAGAGCAGCAATAGTTATTACCTTGGGTTAGAGCCTACCGTTTCCAAGAATAAGGTCCCCCATCTTCCTTGGCAATAAAAGAAAACCTCAACAGTCCATTCAGGACTGCTCCAGCTCTGGAAGATGGGAAACTAGAACTTTATCTTCTTGACACATGTTGTTTTAGCACTTAATGAAATAAATGGCTTCTATATTGCACATCATTATTCATATACTAAAACTGTTTTTAAAAGATTTTCAATTTGGACCATCTCTTATCATTTTGATTTTTTCAGCTATGTTGAGGGAGTTCCATATATTAAAAAATCATAAATATTCAGCATTAAGTCTGCAAGAAGAACAGAAGAAAAATTAGTAGTATGTCATTGACAAGTTCAAATTAAAGTAACAGTGCCCTGTGTTCTGGAGAGGGCAATGGCACCCCACTTCAGTACTCTTGCCTGGAGACTCCCATGGACAGAGGAGCCTGGTAGGCTGCAGTCCATGGGGTCGCGAAGACTCAGACACGACTGAGTTCACTTTCACTTTTCACTTTCATGCATTGGAGAAGGAAATGGCAACCCACTCTAGTTTTCTTGCCTGGAGAATCCCAGGGACGGGGGAGCCTGGTGGGCCGCCGTCTATGGGGTCACACAGAGTTGGACACGACTGACGTGACTTAGCAGCAGCAGCCCTGTGTTCACTTCAGGTAGCAGTTTTAAGAGCTCAATGTCAATTAAAAAATTAACTGTTCTTAAAACTGGTAAAGTATCCCTTTTCTCATGAAAGTTCAGGCTTTTTTTTTATTAACTAAAAATACATGGGCTTTACTTTTGTGTTCTTTGAACTTGCAACCGAATATATTATTATGCACCACCTCAGGTACGATTCCTCATAAACTTCCAAGTCTTGTGCAAGACTGCACAACAGAGAGGAAGCTGGATAATCATCAAAGAGTCCAGAAAAAAGAATGATAATGATGAGAACAGGGTTGCAAAATAAGGTCTTCCCAGAGAAAGAAAATTGAAAAACTAAGGAAAAATTTAATAACCAACTTCAATTGCTAAAAACGATGATGAGCAACCAAGGCATAGTGATTTCATTTGAAATGCAGACCAAGCTAAAATAATAGCATAAACTTGCAACAAGTGTATCAGATAAGACAAAAAAATAATGTTTTTTAAATTTTCTCTCCAAATTAAAGATTAATAAATCTTAACATATATTGTAGAAGATAGATGATGGAAGTTTTTTCTATACATTCATTGCATTTTCATCAAGCAAAGCTGTCCCTGCCACCTGTTACTCTAGGTTACTCATCTCCCTCCATGTCATTTGCTCTGTCTTAAACCTCCAGACAGACATATTTCTACTTTAGACCTCTGTATTCATGATTTCTTCTGACTGAAAATTTCTTCCTGTAGGAAGACACTTGGGTCATTTCCTCTTCTTCACGCATTTCCTCTAAAGCAACAGTCTCACTGAAATCTGCCCTGACCATCCTCCCTTTCAACTGCTTCTATTACTATTCCTCGATTCACTTATTGTCTTTAGTAGTCTGTCTCTCTCTCTCTCAGGAAACAAGTTGCCATGTTGGAAAAGCCCACACGGTAAAGAAAAGAGGATAGTCTCCAGGAGACAACCACAAAGAAGGTGAGGCCCTTAGTCTGTCTCACAGCCCACCAAGAAAAGAATCCCACTCACAACTGCATAAGCTTAGAAGTGAATCCTTCTCCACTCAAGACTTAGATGACAACAGACTACCTCTCAACTGAAGCCTCTGAGAGACCCACAAAAGTGAAGCCAGATAATCTCTGTCCAAATTCCTGAATTACAGAAACTGTGAGGTAATAAACACACATTTTAAGTCATATTTTGGGTACACAGTAATAGATAGCCAATACACATAGTTTCTGTAGGCATTTTTAGTGGGGCTGTGTTAATACAGAGATCAGTACTATAGGGGAAAATATAATCTTTGATATGTAGAATCTTCCAATCTTTGTACACAGTATGTTCTCCATTTATTTTGGTTTTCTTTGATTTTGTTAATCAGTACTTTATAGTTTTCAGTATACATATCCTTTACATATTTTGTTAGATTTATACAAATGCATTTCATTTTTGGGGTGATTAAAATTTAAGTTTCCATTATTCATTACTAATATATAGAAATATAATTGATTTTTTTGTCTTTTTACCTCATTACATTCATTTGTTAGTTCTAGGAAGTGTTGGTAGATATAGGGGTATTATCCATAAAGAATTGTGCTGTTTGGAAATAGACAGTTGTCTTTATTTCTTTCCTTTCCATTTATACACTTTTTCTTTTTCGTTCCTTATTACATTATCCAGGACTTCTAGTACAATATTCAACAGTAGTGGTAAGAATGGGTACCTTTGCCTTGTTCCTGACCTTACAGGGAAAGTGTCCAGTCTCTCGAGTAAGCAATGTTAGCACTGGGAGTTTTGTAGCTGCCCTTTACCAGGATATTCCCTTCTATTTATAGTTGATTCTAGTTGTTTTCATGTTGATTCTATTTAATTTCTTGAAAACTTTCATAGTGGATGTTGAATTTTGTCAAATGCTTTTTCTATGACAGTTGATATAATCACTGTGAGGTTTCTAAACTTAGATTGTTAATATGGTAGAATTTATCAGTTGATTTTCAAATATTAAATCAGCTTTTCATTCTTGAAACACAACCCCACTTGTACTGTGATGTATTATTCTTTTTATATGTTGGTATATATTTTTAGCTAATTTGTCAAGGATCTTTAGGTCTCTGGTCATGAGGAATATTGGTCTATAAGTTTATTTTTTAGTATTACCTTTATATGGTTTTGATATCAAGGTATTGGCGGTCTCATAAGATGAGTTTGGAAGTGCTCCCTCCTCTTCAATTTCCTGGAAGACACTGTAGAATTGATATTATTTTCTCCTTAAATGTTTAGTAGAGTTTGTGAAATGATCTTGGCCTTTAGATTTCCTTTTTTGAAGAATTTAATTATGACTTCGAGAGTCATAGAATTACTTGGAATATCTATTTCATCTTCAGAAAAAGTGTTGAGAGTTTTTGAGGTTTGAAGAATTCTCCACTTCACTGAAGATGTTGAAAGTACATTTGGAAAATTGTTCATAGTATTATCTTATTACTCTTTTGGGTTTTTCAACTTTATTGAGGTATAATTATAAAATAAATTTTTTAAATATTTCAAATAAAAAAGTGTACAGCATTATTTGATATTCATATACATTGTGAAAGAATTCCCATAATCAAGTTAACATGTCTATCGCTTTATATATTCACATCTTTTTGGTATTTACCTATTTTGTGTTTACATTTAATTCCTACTTTCTTAGGAGATTTCAATTTTACAAAACAGTGTTCTCAACTGCAGTCATCATGTTATACATATTTTATATGACATTCTCAGAATTTATTCATCCTGTAACAGAAAGTTTGTAACCTTTTACTCACCTCTCCTTATTTTCCCTGGCAACCACTTTCTACTCTGTCTTTCAATGAGTTCAACTTTTTTAAGATTCCACATATAAATGATATCATGCAGTATTTGTCTTATTTCACTTAGCACAGTGACTTTGTTTCCTTCAGATATATATGTAGAAGTGGGGATGATGGACCATATAGTAGTTTTACTTTTATTTCTTGAGGAACCTCCATACTGCTTTCCATAGTGGCTACACTAATTTACATTCCCACCAACAGTGTACAAGGGTTCCCTTTTCTCTACATTCTCACCAACATTTATCACCTCCTTGGCTTTTTGATAACAGACAGTCTAACAGGTGGAGGTGTTATCTCATTGTGGTTTTGATTTGCATTTCCTTGATGATTTGAGATGTTGAGCACCCTTCAATGAACCTGTGGGCTATTTGTATGTCTTCTTTGGGAAAATGTCTATGCAGGTCCTTTGCCCATTTAAAAAATGGGGTTAATTTTTTTTTGTCACTGAGTTGTATCAATTTGATTCCTATGTCAGAGAATATAGTAGCATACATTTTATGATTTCAATTTTTTTTAATTTAGGTTTTGTTTAATGCCCTATAAGGCAATCTCTCCTGATAAGTGTTCCATGTGGAGTTGAGAAGATTGTGTATCCTGCTGTTGATTGACTAGCATATAAATGTCAATTATACTGTTTACTGATAACATTTCACATTCTTCTACATCTTTGCTGAAGACTTTCTATCAGTTTTTATTAATTACAGAGAGGAGAGTATTGAGGTTCTCAACTATAAATGTGGTTGGTTTTCAGTTCTTCTATTTTTCATTCCTCTGATCTCTTTTCTGCTTTTAGTTATTTTTAACCTTTTTAGTGTTTCATTTAATGTTTTTCTTTCTTTTTAAACTATATCTCCTTATTCAGGGTTTAAGGAATATACATACTGAAACTTTGTTAGATTTTTTATTGAATGATAATTGCTTTACAAAACTGTTGTTTTCTGTTAAACCTCAACATGAATCAGCCATAGGTATACATATATCCCCTCCCATCTCCTGTCCAATCCCAACCCTCCAGGTTGATACAGAGCCCCTGTTTGAGTTTCCTGAGCCATACAGCAAATTCACATTGCCTATTTGACATATGGAAATGTAAGTTTCCATGTTACTCTTTCCATACATCTCACCCTCTCCTCCCCTCCTCCCCATGTCCATAAGGCTATTCTCTTATGTCTGTTTCTCCATTGCTGCCCTGTAAATAAATTCTTCAGTACCATTTTTCTAGATTCTGTATATGTACATTAGAATATGATATTTAACTTTCTCATTCTGATTCACTTCACTCTGTATAATAGGTTCTAGGTTCATCCACCTCTTCAGAACTGACTCAAATGTGTTGCTTTTTATAGCTGAGTAATATTCCATTGTGTATATGTACCACAACTTCTTTATCCATTCACTTGTCAATGGACAACTAGGTTGCTTCCATGTTCTAGCTACTGTAAATAGTGCTGCAATGAACAATGGGATATATGTCTTTTTCAGTTTTGGTTTCCTTAGGGTATATGCCTAGAAGTGGGATTGCTGGGTCATATGGTGGTTTTATTCATAGTTTTTTAAGGAGTTTCCATACTCTCTTCTATAGTGGCTGTATCAATTTACATTCCCACCCACAGTGCAAGAACATTCCCTTTTCTCCACATTTTCTCCAGCTTTTATTGTTTGTAGATTTTGATGATGAATATTCTAACCGGTGTGAGGTGATATCTCACTGTAATTTTGATTGACATTTCTCTAATAATGAGCAATGTTGAGTGTCTTTTCATGTGTTTGTTAGCCATCTGTATTTCTTCTTTGGACAAATGCCTGTTTAGGTCTTTTCCCCGCTTTTTGATTTGATTGTCTGTTTTTCTGGCATTGAGTTGTATGAGCTGTTTGTATATTTTGGAAATTAATCCTTTGTCAGTTGTTTAATTTGCTATTGTTTTCTCCCATTCTAAGGGTCGTCTTTTCTATGTACAGTATCACGTCATCTGCAAACAGTGAGAGCTTTACTTCTTCTTTTCTGATCTGGATTTTTAAATTTATTTTTCTTCTCTGATTGCTGTGGCTAGGACTTCCAGAACTATGTTGAATAATAGTGGGGAAAGTGGATATCCTTGTCTTCTTCCTGATCTTAGGGGAAATGCTTTCAATTTTTAACCATTGAGAATAATGTTTGCTGTAGGCTTATCATATATGGTGTTTACTGTGTTGAGATATGTTCCTTCTTCTAATCATAAATAGGTGCTGAATTTTGTCAAAGACTTTTTCTGCATCTATTGAGATGATCATATGGTTTTTATCTTTCAATTTGTTAATATGGGGTATCACATTGATTGATTTGCGTATATTGAAGAATCCTTGCATTCCTGGGATAAACCCAACTTGATCATTGTGTATGAGCTTTTTGAAGTGTTGCTGAATTCTGTTTGCTAAAATTTTCTTCAGGATTTTTAAAGCTATGTTCATCAGTGACATTGGCATGTAGTTTTCTTTTTGTGTGCTGTCTTTTTTGTGGTTTTGGTATCAGGGTGATGGTGGCTTCATAGAATGAGTTTGGAAGTGTTTCTTCCTCTGCAATTTTTTGCAAGAGTTTTAGAAGAATAGGCATTACCTCTTCCCTAAATGTTAGAATTCTCCTGTGAAGCCATCTGGTCTTGGACTTTTGTTTCTTGGGAAATTTTTAATCACGGCTTCAATTTCAGTGCTTGTAATTGGGTTGTTCATAATTTCTAATACTTCCTGGTTCAGTCTTGGAAGATCGAACTTTTCTAAGAATCTGCCCATTTCTTCAAGGTTATCCATTTTATTGCCATATAGTTCTTCATAATAGTCTCTTATAATACTTTGTATTTCTGCATTGTCTGTTGTAAGCTCTCCTTTTTCATTTCTAATTTTGTTGATTTGATTCTTCTTTCTTTTTTTCTTCATGAGTCTGGCTAAAGGCTTGTCAATTTTGTTTATCTTCTCAAAAGAAATAGCTTTTAGTTTTAGTAATCTTTACTATTTTTTCTGTCATTTCCTTTTCATTTATTTCTGTTCACATCTTTATGATTTCTTTCTTTTTACTAATTTTGGTGTTTTTTGTTCTTTTTCCAGTTGTTTTAGGTGTAAAGTTGCTGCATCCTATAGGTTTGCCGTGTTTTCATTGTCATTTGTTTCCAGAAAGTTTTTGATTTCTTCAGTAACCTGTTGGTTATTTAGAAACGTGTTGTGTAATCTCCATGTGTTTGTGTTTTTTTTTTCTTGTAATTGATATCTAGTCTCATAGCATTGTGGTCCGAGAAGATGCTTGATATGGTTTCAGTTTTCTTAAATTTACTGAGGTCTGATTTGTGACCCAAGATGTGGTCTATCCTGGACAATGTTCCATGTGCAATTGAGAAGAAGATGTACTCTTCTGGATTTGGATGGAATGTCCTGAAGATATCAATGAGATCCATTTCATCTAATGTATCATTTAAGACTTGTGTTACCTCATTAATTTTCTGTTTTGATGATTTGTCCATTGGTGTGAGTGGGCTGTTAAAGTCTCCTACTATTATTGTGTTACTGTCAATTTCTCCTTTTATGTCTGTTAGTGTTTGTCTTATGTATTGAGGTGCTCCTATGTTGGGTGCATAGATATTTACAATTGTTATGTCTTTCTCTTGGATTGATCCCTTGTAGTGTCCTTCCTTATCTCTTGCAATCTTCTTTATTTTAAGGTCTATTTTGTCTGACAGAAGAATTGCTACTTCCAGCTTTCTTTTCCTTCCCATTTGCATGGAATATGTTTTTCCATCCTCTCACTTTCAGTCTATATGTGTCTTGAGGTCTGAAGTGCATTTCTTATAGACAGCATATATATGGGTCTTGTTTTTGTATCCATTCAGCTAGTCTGTGTCTTTTTGTTGGAGCATTTAATCCATTTACACTTAAAGTAATTATTGATATATATGCTCCTATTGCCATTTTCTTAATTGTTTGGGATTGATTTTGTAGATCTTTTTTCTTCTCTTGTATTTCCCGACTACACAAATCCTTTTAACATTTGTTGTAAAGCTGGTTTGGTGTACTAAATTCTCTTAACTTTTGCTTGCCTGAAAAACTTTTTATTTCTCCATCAATTTTGAATGAGATCCTTGCCAAGTACTCTAATCTTGGTTTTAGATTTTCCCCTTTCAGTTCTTTAAATATATTTTGCCATTCCCTTCTGGCCTGCAAAGTTTCTGCTGAAAGATCAGCTGTTAAGCATATGCGCTTTCCCTTGTATGTTACTTGTTGCTTCTCCCTTGCTACTTCTAATATTCATTCTTTGTGTTTAGTCTTTGTTAGTTTGATTATTATATGTCTTGGCATGTTTCTCCTTGAGTTTATCCTGTAAGGGACTCTTTGTGCCTCTTGAACTTGGTTGACTATTTTCTTTTCCACGTTGGGGAAATTTTCAACTATCGTCTCTTTCAAACTTTTCTCATACTCTTTCTTTTTCTCTTATTCTTCTGGGACCTCTATAATTCGAATGTTGGTGCATTTGATATTGTCCCAAGGTCTGTGAGACTATCCTCAATTCTTTTCATTCTTTTTACTTTATTCTGCCCTTCAGAAGTTCAGTTCAGTTCAGTTCTGTCACTCAGTCATATCCAACTCTTTGCGATCCCCATGGACTACAGCATGCCAGGCCTTCCTGTCCACCACCACCTCCTGGAGTTTATCCAAACTCATATCCATTGAGTTAGTGCTACCATCCAACCATCTCATCCTCTGTCATCCCCTCCTCCTTCCACTCTCAATCATTCCCAGCATCAGGGTCTTTTCAAATGAGTCAGCTCCTTGCATCAGGTGGCCAAAGTATTAGAGTTTCAGCTTCAACATCAGTCTTTCCAATGAACATTCAGGACTGATCTCCTTGGAGTCCAAGGGACTCCCAAGAGTCTTCACCAACACCACAGTTTAAAAGCATCAATTCTTTGGTGCTCTGCTTTCTCTACAGTCCAACTCTCTACATCCATACATTCTCTACAGTCCAGCTCTCACATCCATACATGACTACTGGAAAAACCATAGCCTTGACCTTTGTTGGCAAAGTTAATGTCTCTGCTTTTGAATATGCTGTCTAGGTTGGTAATAAATTTCCTTCCAAGGAGTATCTTTTAATTCCATGGCTGCAGTCAGCATTCACAATGATTCTGGAGCCCAAAAAAGTAAAGTCGTTACTGGTTGGGGCATAGACTTGTATTACCATGATATTGAATGGTTTGCCTTGGAAACAAACAGAGATCATTCTGTCGTTTTTGAGATTGCATCCAATCTTCAGAAGTTATTTCTACCATTTTATCTTCCAGTTCACTGACTCGTTCTTCAGCTTCAGATATTCTGCTATTGATTCCTTCTAGAGTATTTTTAATTTCAGTAATTGTGTTGTTTGTCTGTGTATGTTTATTCTTTAATTCTTCTAGGTCTTTGTTAATTGATTCTTGCATTTTCTCCATTTTGTTTTCAAGGTTTCTGATCATCTTTACTATCATTATTCTGAACTCTTTTTCAGGTAGTTTGCCTGCATCCTTTTCATTTGTTTGGACTTCTGTGCTTCTAGTTTGTTCCTTCATTTGTGTAGCATTTCTCTGCCATTTCTTTTTTTTTTTTAACTTATTGTGTTTGAGGTCTCCTTTTCTCAAACTTCAAGGTTGAATTCTTTCTTCCTTTCAGTTTCTGCCCTCATAAGGTTGGTCTAGTGGTTTGTGTAAGCTTCATATAGGGTGAGATTTGCCCTGAGTCTTTGTTTGTTTGTTTGGTTTTCCTCTGATGGGCAAGGCTGCTGCTGCTACTGCTGCTAAGTCACTTCAGTTGTGTCCAACTCTGTGCGACCCCATAGACAGCAGCCCACCAGGCTCCTCTGTCCATGGGATTTTCCAGGCAAGAGTACTGGAGTGGGTTGCCATTGCCTTCTCAGAGGATAAGGCTGAGTGAGGTAGCAATCCTGTCTGCAGATGACTGGATTTATATTTTTGTTTGTTTGTTGTTTAGCTGAGGTGTCCTCCACAGGGTGCTACTGGGTCTTGTATTCAAGTTGTTTCCTTTGTGTGAGCGCTCACTATTTGATACTCTCTAGGGTTAGTTCTCTGGTAGTCTAGTGTCTTGGAGTCAGTGTGGGAGTCTTGGAGTGTTCTTGATCTCTGGTCAAGGACAAAAATTCCACAGGTGGTTTGTTATGGCATTAAGTGAGATTAAAACAAATATTTGGAAACGAGAAACCAAAGATGAAGCCCAGACAAATGGCAGTTACAAAATCAGGCAAATAATAATTAAAACAATAGAATATATACATATTCATATACACCCATGAGCAAAATCAGAAGAGTCCAACAAAAATACAGTACAGTAGGTTGAACCTGTGAACAAAGGAAATCAAAAATTACATTTACCGATTAAGAACAAAAGTAACTAAAGCACAAATGGAAAACAAAACTAAAGCAAGGTGCCAAGTGGGGAATAAAGCAATGGAAATAAAACAAACACATATATTGAGTGGAAAGAAAGGAAAGAAAAGAAAGAAAGAATAGATATGCAAAGTTAAATAGAGGTAGATGAAGATTTATATACATTAAAGATTAACTGCAAGGCAAAAAGAACAGTAGGAAAAGCAAACAAAGCACATCAGGCCCATAGAGGGGCTCCCCTAACTGGGGTCTTACTCTGTAGTTTAGTGCATCAGTCACTTAAAGGAGTACCCTGGGTGGTGTCCTGCTCTGTAGTTCAGTGTCAGGTGTTTGATGGGCCAGCTTCTCTATTGTTAAGCTGCAGATGCTGGCATGTTGGGGGAGAGAGGCTATGGTGATGGCTCCAACCCCTACGCATGACTCAGCAGTATCACCTTGCTTCCATGTGTACCCGACTTTCCCCCACAGGCATTTCCCACCACAGTCTCCTCCCTCACTTCCCCTCGATCTGTCTCTCTACAGTCAACAGCAGCCCTCACCCTCGGATTGCTCCACAATCCTTGAATTTCAGCTACAAGCCACTGCACCTTCCGGGAGACTTGCATCCTTGTCCGGGTTATGTATGACTGTGGCAAGGACTGTCTGATTCTCATTCCATTTAGGCTGTCACAGATTAGCTGTTTCACTTTCAGCCTTAAATGTTTCTCCTCTGATTCAGACAAGTGCCTCGATGTGGGGATCGGACCCCTGTTTTAGTTCCCCTACTGGCCAAGGGCAGGTCCAGTCCTACTAACACTCCTGTTTTTCCCCCTCATTCCTTTGTCCTACCGAGTTTTGCGTGGTTCTGTATATTCTTTTCCTCTGGTCAGGTACTCCTGTCCACTCTCAGCTGGTGTCCTGCATGCACTTTTGTGTCTGGCGATGTATTCCTGATGTATTGGTGGAGAGGGTTGTACTCCACGTTTACCTACTCCTCCACCATCTTGTTTTCTGTCCTGTACTGAACATTTTGTCTATACAGAATCCATATTTTGGCACTTAAAGTGCTACAGAAAACTTCATTATATATGCTCCTTTATCCTCTCCCTTTATGTTGTATTTGCTTTATGTTTAACACTGATTAACATTAGAAACCCATCAGACAGCACTATAATTTTTGCTTTCAATCATCAAACATTTTAAATAACTCAATGGGAGAAGACTGGTTTGTTACAAGGACTCAAATATTTACCATTTACGTTTCTCTTCACTCCTGATGTTTCCAGCCTTTCTATGGAATGTCTTTCCTTTCTGAACATCTTCCTTTATTAATGCTTTCATAGCACGTTTTCTGGCCACAAATTTTCTTAGTTTTCCTTCGTCTGAGGGTGTCTTTATTCCATCTTTATTGCTGAAGAATTATTTTTGCTAGATATAGAATTATGGATTGTACAATTATTTTATCACTTTAAAAATGTTTCTGCCACCATGGTTTCTAATGAGAAATCAGCTCTCAAATGAATAATTGTTCCTGAGTGTTATGCTTTTCTCTGGTTACTTTCAAGATTCTTTCTTTGACTTTAGCTTTCAGCAGTTTGATTATGATATGTCTGGGGTTGTATTTCTTTGACTTTATCTTGTTTTAAGTTTCCTGAACTTCTGAATCTATAGGAGGTTCATGTCTTTTGACAAATCTGGGAAGTTTCTAACCATTGTTTCCTCAAACGTTTTTATGCACCTCATTATTTTTTCATTCTTTCTGGGCTTCCAATGACACAAAAACTCTTTTATTATCTCAGAGATTCCTGACATTCTGTTTAAATTTTCATCTTTTTTTAAACTTAACTGCTCAAATTGGTTAATTTTTACTGACCTATCTAAAAATTTAGATTTTTTCTAATTTTCATTCTATTAAACTCTTCCAGTAATTTTATATTTCAATTCTAAAATTTCTATCTGTTCAATTCCATTTGTTTGCTGTCATTTCTGTCTTTCTATTTTTTTTCAAGAGTGGCCATCCGACTAATTAAAGCAGTTATATAACAGTTGCTTTAAAGTAACTGTCAGAGAATCCTAACAATTGTGTAATATCAATGTTGGTGTCTGTTTATTGTTTTCTTAGGCAAGTAAGATTTTCCTATTTCTTTGGATACTGCATAATTTTTCATTTTATCCTAAATATTTGGAATATCATGTTATAGGACTTCAGATTTTATTTCCATCATACAGAGAATTTTTGTTATTGCTTTAGGAGGTAACCAACTCAGCTGGATTCAGGCCACAAGTTTTGATTAGCCTTCTATAGACTGCAGTTTCAACAGCTGTTTCAATTTCAAAGACTTCTCAGTGCTGTTTGGACCTGTCCTTCATGTGCACCACCCAGTGGCCAGTTTGGGACCTAGGCAGTGGTCTATCTGTTCAGTCTTCCAAGTCTATGGCATGCTACACAGATTAGATGTGTGCACACACCGTCATGGATGAGTCTGGGAACTCAATGAACATTAAGAGGCTACTTTCCCAAATTCCTGTCTCTATCATTTCCCCAGGACTTTCTGGTGTCCTGGTGCTCTTTTTTGATGGTACTTTGGCCAGAAAACTGTGGGTTTATTCATCTTACTTTGCCACACATTTCCTGCCACCTGTGTTGCATTTTAGGGCCAAGTGACAGAAGTACAAAGAAAGAAAAATGTCAAAAAGAGTTTACTCCC
>SJYA01003344.1:334517-350880 GCA_006410615.1 Neotragus moschatus | reverse complement strand
CCAGGTCTACTATATTTTCTGGATTATCTGTGTTGTTTTTGACTTATTTTACAACACTGTAAATTTTAATGAAAATAATTTTTGCCTGGCAAAATGCAATTGACCTGTCCATCTATTTGCAAATTTCTTTGCATCTGTTTATAAATTTCTTTCAGCATCCCCAATGGCTTATATCCAGGGTTAGCAGACTTTTCCAGTAAAAAAAACCAGATAGTAAATATGTTAGGGTCTGTGGACCTTACAACTCTGCCACTGTAGTAAGAGAGCAACCAAAGGCAATATGCAAATTAATGGGTGTGGCTGAACTCCATAAAATTAACTCACAAAAACAGCTGACAGGCTAGATTTATCTTGCAGGGCATAGTTTGCAGACTTCTGACTTCCTGGTTTCCTCAATAATTAATGAGTTAAATAAAATCTTAGACATGTGTTCACTTGTGTTGCCTTGAAATTTGTATGAGGATCATGATTTAACTTTATTTTAAAATTATCCTTTAACAGCCATTTTGTGTTCAGATTGAGGTTAGGTGGAAAATTGAATTTTATTCTTATCAAGTTTTGCCTTCGCTTTGAACTCCAAAATTATACTGAATGATCTTGAGCTTTCCATTAAAAATCATGTTTTTTTTTTTAACAAGGTGAAGAAGGGTAGGGGTGGGGGGAGAAAGAAGAAGGAAATTAACACACCAATAAATTAGATTTGGTTCATATTATCTACAACTGTATTTCTAATGAAAACTGGTACATGAACTGACTGGGGTGAATTTTTTAAATTTGTAATGATGTGGGCTTAGGGCATGGCCAATAAAGCAGTTACATTGCCTGCATCTCCCTGGGGCTTTACCTTCAGGCCCTAATGAGTTTGCTCCTGGATTTGCCCTAGGTCGTCCGGTTGAAAAGCTGATGTTACAGTCTAGGACCCTTCTGGATTAATGAGCGTGAGACAGAGTCACTCGGCTCAGAGCTCATCACACAAAACACTTGCAGTACAGTGCAGATTGAGAAAAAGCCAGCTTCTTTATATTTTCAGCTAAATTCCATTGCCAGAGGACACAACAGAGGAACAGCTGATGCTCTGCTTTACCCACTCCCAGGACTGGCTAGGACTTTTGCAAGGTTATTGTTCTCAAGGGACCCAAATGATACATTCATTTCCATTAACCTCATCACTGGACACAATCTGCTAATTGGAATTTCTGATTCCTATTGTTACCAGCTTTAAGCAGGAGGCCTTGCTGGAGTTTATCATAGGCTTCTGAAATTAAACCCCCCATTTGTAATTAATGGGCAGACTCTTATCAGGAGCCACCTCATTCATACCCACAATGCTGTCTGGTCATAGGCTAAACCTCTCAAATTGGCACTTCCTCATACTGCTGGCCTGATAGCGTCATGTTGGAAATGAATCTCCCATCTTGTGCCAGGATTTAGTGAAACTGCAATACCTCTCTTCCACCTGCTAGGTCTCCTTCTCCTCACCCTAACATGCCAGTTAAAAATCAATGTCCAGTCTTTTTCAGTCCAAGGGACTGTTGAAAATGAATTTCATTTCCCTGTATTACTCAGAAATGAAGGACACTAGCATCTAGTCATGTCAAATTACCAGCTGCCCACTCTGCTGTACCTACAAGGTCAGTTAGCTAAGTAGTGTTGATGCATGGGCTACTTTGGAGCAGCCATTGGCATCAGATGGGAAACAATTTGTTTCCCAGACTGTGGTAAAAACAGAACCATTATAATCGGAATTTGCTGGATCATCTCAGCTGATTTCAAGGCCAAAGTGTATATAGATTGGAAGGCTAAAATGGACAAAACTTATTTGGGTACAATGTCACAGAATGCACCTGATGGTTTTTAAAAAGTCAATATTTATATGCAAAAATAATATATATAACAATGGCCAGCATTAGCCTGATTGTTCTAAATGGCTAAATTTAGACAAATTCTAATGGCTATTGGTTACTCAGCACTTTCTATATGCTAGGCACCATGCTGGAGTATCTCATTTAGTCCTCACCATGGCTCTATGCTGTGGGGTTCCCAGGTGGCACTAGTGGTAAAGAACCTGCCTGCCAATGTAGGAGACATGAGGCAGGTTCCATCCCTGGGTCAGGAAGATTCCATGGAGGAGAGCATGGCAACCTTCTCCAGTATTCTTGCCTGGAAAATCCTATGGCAGAAGAGCCTGGTCAGTTGAAATCCATAGGGTTGCACAGAGTCGGACTGGACTGACTAACAACATGCATTGCATGGCTCTAAGCTATAAGCATAATAATTATCCTCATTTTACACCTGAGGAAACTCAGCCTTGGAGAAGCTAAGCACCTTGTCCAAGGTCACATATCTAGGAAGAAGGGTGACCAGAACTTGAACACAGGCAGTTTGGCTCCAAAGCCTGTATTGTTAACTATTATACTGCTTGACCTCCAACCAGCAAAACACCAACTATTTATTACATTAATAAACAAATCTATAATCCCAACACCACATATTCAGACACATAAAATTGCAGGTTTCATTAGATATTAATTAAACTTGTCAACTAATGTTCTACCTTGTGTATGTGCTAGTTCACTTCAGTTATGTCCAACTCTTTGTGACCCTGTGGACTGTAGCCCACCAGGCTCCTCTGTGCATGGGATTCTCCAGGCAAGAATATTGTGAGTTTCCATGCCCTCCTCTAGGGGATCTTCCTGACCCAGGGAATGGACTCGAGTCTCGTATGTTTCCTGCATTGGCAGGCAGGTTCTTTACCACGAGCACCATCTGGGAAGCCCAGTGTTCTACCTTAAACCCAGGTAAGCATCATAGAGTACTGCTCAAGGTTTGTTGTTGTTCAGGCGCTAAATCGTGTCCTACTCTTTTGACCCCATGAACTACAGCATGCCAGAGTCCCTGTCCTTCACTATCTCCTGGAGTTTGTTCAAACTAATGTCCATTGAGTCAGTGATGTTATCTAACCATCTTATCCTCTGTCACCCTCTTCTCCTCCTGCCCTCAACCTTTCTCAGCATCAGGATCTTTTCTAATAGGTTGGCTCTTTGCATCAGGTGGTCAAAGTATTGGCGCTTCAGCTTAAGCATTTATACAGTTAAGATATGTAAGAAATTGTGAAAATGATGTAATGGTTTGAAAATCAAGTAAACCAGAGGATATGGAATATTATTCTTTTAACTGGGGTTTAGTTGCTTTACAATGTTGTGTTAGTTTCTGCTCTATAGCAAAGTGAATCCTCACATGAGGATATGGGTTATTATGGAGGTAGAAAAATGTCAGAATTAAACTTCTGGCCCTTGTGTTTGTAGGGCTACACAGAGGAATGGAGCCCCAATGTGCCAGTTTGAGTGTAGTTAGCTTTGCAGGTAGCCCCCTGGTGGAACTTGAAATATAAAACATTTTAAGAAAGCTATTGTTCTTGATTCTTTTTTTTTTAATAGGTCATCATGTAATTTTTAAATTAAATTTCTCTTATAGATGGCTTTACTGAAAAGAGGATGCTGCCAAGCTGGTTTGCAGTTTTCCATGTCATTGTTCATCACATGACTAGGTGGTGTCCAATAAAGATTTATGGAAAGGGCTAAGAACCCACATGCAGAAACCTTGGTGATCCAACCAGGGCAAAAAACCATGTGAGGGCTAGGGTGACCAGACTGACATCAAATTTATTGTAGGATTCAATAAAAATGAAGTCTTATTATCGTATACTTTTTCTAGTGGGTAACAATCTTGCTAGGAGCACATTTTCCAGCAACACAAAATCAGAAGGAACAAAAAGAGGATCTTTCATGTAAAAAGAGGAGTTGAGAACCTCTGTTTTAAGTAGTTCATAGCCACAGTCCATTGAAAGTTCATATTTTTCAATTGAAAATTATGTTCATTGCCATAAATTGAAAATTGATAGGTATTACCATGAGTCTCGGTTTAGGTCTAGAAGGGCTTGAGTGATAAAAATTAAGCTCAGTTGGTTCTCAGAGTGTTAAAGGAAAGTTAGAAAAGGGTAATTCTCACCACTATTCTCAAAAGCTGAGTGAGATAAGCCTGAATAAAGAAAATTACCTAAAGTCAGCTAGTAGTAGGTGAGAGAACTTTTAAAAAGGTATAAAGAAAACCAGACCAGAAATCTAGAAGCAGAATTAAACAATGTCAAGTATTCCCTTTGCCGATCATGATTTTCATTTCATGCTCCATACACATGCCAAATGATGTTGTGGGAGGTGGGAGGGGGTTCAGGATTGGGAACTCATGTACACCCGTGGTGGATTCATGTCAATGTATGGCAAAACCAATACAGTAATGTAAAGTAAAATAAAGTAAAAAAAAAAGTTGCTCAGCTCATATGCAAGTATCAGACTGAAGGGTTATATGACTGCAAGATGAGGCTTGAGGGAGGAGATTGTGTCATATTCATAAAGCAGTTATTGAGCCCCACCTTCCTGCTTCTCTCAGTTATCCATACCCTCAGCAAGGCAAGTGGCTGGCACCAGCCTCCAGCAGTAGACTACTACTACTCAACAGCTATTTAAACTGTGAGCATAGTCTCTGAGGAGGGAGGAAGTTAATTTTTCTTTACATGAGTATCCTTGATCTTTTCAGCAAAGGAAACAGTATAATGTCATCAACTATCTTCCATTTTGCAAATCTCCAGATAGGGGTAAACTATCTATCAGTTCAGTTCAGTTCAGTCACTCAGTCGTGTCTGACTCTTTGTGACCCCATGGACTGCAGCACACCAGGCCTCCCTGTCCATCACCAACTCTTGGAATTTGCTCAAACTCATGTCCATTGAGTTGGTGATGCCATCCAACCATCTCATCCTCTGTTGACCCCTTCTTCTGCCTTCTCATCTATCTGCAGGGCTGAATTTTGCATGTCTGGTCCTGCTGATTGCTGCTACATAGTGGCATTTGGTGAAGAGTCAGACGAAGGGCAGTGAAAAGTAGGGGATCATTAGGTAGGCTCTTTAAAGTTTTCCCAAGCTCAGAGTTAGGAGAAGGAAAATTGGTTTATGATCTGAATTTTCCAGTTTGGCTTTCTGAAATGACCAGATTGGATTTTTCAGCTTTTCTTCCAAAGACAACACGTGAGAAAATGTACCTAAATTGCAGCACAGAGAAATTTTAGGAGCCCTGAAATATAAAATGTAAACTCTAGCCCAGTGACTGGTTCAGGCCTATGGTCCTCATAGCTCATATTTCTGTCTCTGAGGCTCAGGAAGTGTGGTTGGGGGAGAACATAAGTTCCTTCTATGCTATCAGTTTCAAAAAAGCATGGCCTTAATATTTCTGGCTCTTCTAAATAGTCCTTATGGTTTTGGAAGCTGTATATACACCTAAATTTAAGTCCTTTTGAGAATGCCTTTAGTTTTTACACTGTACCACCTTTTGGGGTAAGGAGATCAGCTACTTTATTACACTCTGTGGAAATCATAACCTATCATTCGTCCTAAAACTTGGGCAGTTTCCAAGACTCTTCTTTCAGATATCCTAGCAATTGGTGAACTAGAGCTAGTTCTCCTTGAGCCTGCATCATCTTAGAGATTTCTCTTCTTTGCATTTTTTTCCCAGATTGAAAAGTTGTTGTCTTAAAAAATTTGATCCCCAGTTTGGAAAGGAACTGTTTCCTTCCAGGTGATTTAAATGGAGTAAACTGGGGGTAGTGTAAACATTGTACTGAATTCTTCAGGGTGGTTAGAGACCCTCTGCATTTGAAGGCTTGTAAGGGGGTGGCAGAGGATGAGGTGGTTGGATGGCATCACCAACTCAATGAACATGAGTTTGAGCAAACTCTGGGAGACAGTGACGGACAGGGAAGCCTGGCATGCTGTAGTCCATGGAGTCACAAAGAGTCAGACATGACTGAGTGACTGAACAACAAAGAGCAGGACAGATGCTTCCTTGTCTAAGATTGTTTAAGAATCCCTCCAGGGCAGAGTTTCTCAACTTTTGGGGCCAGATAATTCTTTATTGTGGGGTGCTAACCTGTGCACTATAGCATGTTTAGCAGCACCTATCAGCTCTCCCTTTCCACAGTTTTCACAACCAAAAAAATCTCCAGAAATTGCCAAATGTCCCCTGGGAGTATGAGGCTTGTTTGGCAGTGGGTAGACTGGAGCAAGGAGAGACAGAAGTAGCTAGAGTTAGTTGTGCCTGTCTTAGGCTTGTCTTCTACCTGAGGATTGTGACACAATCCCATCAGTACATTGTCCCACTAGGACAATGATTCTCGACCTCGGGAAGAGGAGTAGGAATGCCCTTCCTTTCCCAAGGAGAATGTATTGATATTGAATTTTTGGTGAAGTATTAATTTTGAGCAAGTCTAGAATTCTGTATTATGAGAACTAATAACTGTATTTGATTATTTCATTTGTATTTATTTATTAAAACTATTCATTTATTCATTTGGCTGTGCTGAGTCTTGGTTGCAGCATGCAGGATATTTTCATTGCTGCATGTGAAGTCTTAATTTTGGCATGTGGGATCTAGATCCCTGACCAGGGATCAAACCCAGGGCCCCTGCACTGGGAGCATAGAATCTCAGCCACTGGATCACCAGGGATGTCCTCATTTGGCTATTTGTTTTAAACATTTACTTTATTTTTTAAATTTATTTTATGATTAAAGTTAAATGATATTTTAAAATTCAGTTCCTTAGTCACTCTGTCTGTCTACATTTCAGTGACTCCCTAGCCATATGATGGCTACCTTATTGGATGGTATAGATAGAAAACATTTCCATCATGGCAGAAAGTCCTGTTGGATAGTGCTGCTCTAGGAGGTTGATAATCACTGTACAAGAGAGCCCCACTGAAGTCTCTAGAGATGCTTTAGCACTGGGCAATGGTTAACATTTGCCAAATACTTTAAAACGTGCTAGGAACTTTGCTAAGCATTTGACATGTATTGTATCTTGTTTTCTTCCCATCTCTTCTTAATCTCTTAAGCGTCTGCTAGGTTTCTACCATTTTTATACTTTATTGTGCCCATCTTTGGGCAGAATTCTCCCTTGATGTTTCCAGTTTTCCCAGAGAGATCTCTAGTCTTCCCACTTTTGTTGTTTTCTTCTATTATTAAACAGTGTTCATTGAAGAAGGCCTTCTTGTCGCTTCCAGATATTCTCTGAAACTCTGCATTTAATTGGATGTATTTTTCCCTCTCTCCCTTGCTTTTCAATTCTCTTTGTTCTTCTGCTATTTGTAAAGCCTCCTCAGATAACCACTTTGACTTCTTGCTTTTCTTTTTCTTTGGGATGGTTTTATTTACTGCCTCCTGTACAGTATTACAGACCTCTGTCCATAGTTCTTCAAGCACACTGTTATCTAGATTTAGTCCCTTGCATCTATTTGTTACCTCTGCTGCAAATTCATACAGGATTTGATTTGTCATACCTGTCTGGCCTAGTGTTTTTCTTAGTTTTCTTTACTTTAAGCCTGATTTTTGCTATGAGAAGCTGATGATCTGAGCCACAGGCAGCTGCAGATATTGTTTTTTTGCTGACCGTATACAGCTTCTCCATCTTTGGCTACAAAGACTGTAATCAATTTGATTTTGGCAAGAGTTAGAACCCTGTATGGAATAATTCATTGGTTCAAGATGGAGAAAGGAGTATAACAGGGTGTCTGCTGTCACCCTGTTTTCTTAACCTATATGCTGAGTACATGAGAAATGCTGGAGTGGATGAGTTACAAGCTAGAATCAAGATATGTCTCAAGATGGCAGAGTAGAAGGATGTGTGCTCATCTTCTCCTGAGAGAACTCCAAAATTACAACTTGCCTCTGACAAGAGAATGTTGGATCTCACCAAAAAAAGATACCCACGTCTAAGGGCAAAGGAGAAGCCCCAGCAAGACAGTAGGAAGGGCAAAATTGAGATTAGAATCAAACCCCATACTTGCCAGAGACGCTCAGAGGGCTCAAACAAAACCTTGTGCACACCAGGACCTAGAGACCCCACAAAGACTGAGCCAGACCTGCCTTTGAACCACAAACTATAGAACAATTATACCAAATCAATTAAGATTGATTTAAGAAAGTTCTAGGACCCACAAGAGATTTCCCAACCTGGGGATCTGGAAAAGGGACTGACAACCCCCAGGGAATTTGACTTTGGAGGCCAGTGGGATTTGATTACAGAACTTACACAGGACTGGGGAAACAGACTCATGGAGGGTACAAGCAAAATCTTGTGCACACCAAGACCCAGGAGAAAGGAGCAGTGTTCCCACAAGAGACTGACTCAGAATTGCCTGTGAGTGTCTAGGAGTCTCCAGAGGAGGTGTGGGTTGGCAGCGGCCTGCTATAGGGTCGGGGGCACTGAGTGCAACAGTGCATGCATGGGACCTTTTGAAGGAGGTCGCCATTATCTTCATTACCTCCACCATAGTTTGGTCTCAGGTCAAACAACAGAAAGGGAACACAGCCCCGCCCATCAACAAAAAATTGGATTAAAGATTTACTGAGCATGTCCTGCCTGTCAGAACAAGACCAGGTTCCCCCAAAGTCAGTCTTTCCTATCAGGAAGCTTCCATAAGCCTCTTATCCTTATCCATCAGAGAGTGGACAGAATGAAAACCACAATCAGAAAACTAATAAAACTGACCACATGGACCACAGCCTTGTCTAACTCAATGAAACTATGAGCCATGCCATGTAGGGCCACCCACAACGGTTGGCTCATGGTGGAGAGTTCTGACAAAACGTGGTTCACTGGAGAAGGGAATGGCAAACCACTTCAGTATTCTTGCCTTGAGAACTCCATGAACAGTATGAAAAGGCAAAAAGATAGGACACTGAAAGATGAACTCCTCAGGTCAGTAGTGCCCAATATGCTACTGGAGAAGAGTGGAGAAATAACTCCAGAAACAATGAGGAGAAGGAGCAAAGGGAAAACAATGCCCATTTGTGGATGTGACTGGCGATGGAAGTAAAGTCCAATGCTGTAAAGTACAATATTGCATAGGAACCTGGAATGTTAGTTCCATGAATCAAGGTAAATTAGAAGTGGTCAAACAGGAGATGGCAAGAGTGAAATTCAATATTTTAGAAATCAGTGAACTAAAATGGACTGGAATGTGTGAATTTAACTCAGATGACCAATATATCTATTACCGTGGGCAAGAATCCCTTAGAAGAAATGGAATAGCCCTCATAGTCAACAAAGGAGTCCAAAATGCAGTGTTTGGGTGCAATCTCAAAAATGACAGAATGATCTCTGTTTGTTTCCAAGGCAAACCAATCAATATCACAGTAATCCAAGTCTATGCCCCAACCACTAATGCTGAAGAAGCTGAAGTTGAATGGTTCTATGAAAACCTACAAGACCTTCTAGAACTAACACCAAAAAAGATGTCCTTTTCATCATAGGGGACTGGAATGCAAAAGTAGGAAGTCAAGAGATACCTGGAGTAACAGGCAAATTTGGCCTTGGAGTACAAAATGAAGCAGGGCAAAGGCTAACAGAGTTTTGCCAAGAGAATGCACTGGTCATAGCAAACACCTCTTCTAACAACAAAAGAGAAGACTCTACACATGTACATCACCAGATGGTCAACACTGAAATCAAATTGATTATATTCCTTGCAGCCAAAGATGGAGAAGCTCTATACAGTCAGCAAAAACAAGGCCCAGAGCAGACTGTGGCTCAAATCATGAACTCATTATTACCAAATTCAGACTTAAATTGAAGAAAGTAGGGAAAGAAAGTAGGGAAAACCACTAGACCATTCAGGTATGGCCTAAATCAAATCACTTACAATTATACAGTAGAAGTGACAGATTGAAGGGATTAGATCTGACACTGTGCCTGAAGAACTATGAATGGAGGTTTGTGACATTGTACAGGAGGCAGTGATGAAGACAACAACCCAAGAAAAAGAAATTCAAAAAGGCAAAAAATGGTTGTCTGAGGAGGCCTTACAAATAGCTGAGAAAAGAAGAGAAGCTAAAGGTTAAAGAGAAAAGGAAAGATATACCCATTTGAATGCAGCGTTCCAAAGAATAGCAAGGAGAGATAAGAAAGCCTTCCCCAATGATCAATGTAAAGAAATAGTGGAAAAGAATAGAATGAGAAAGACTAATGATCACTTCAAGAAAATTAGAGATACCAAGGGAACATTTCATGCAAAATGGGCACAATAAAGGACAGAAATGTTATGGACATAACAGAAGCAGAAGAGATTAAGAAGCAGTGGCAAGAATACTCAGAAGAACTGTACAAAAAAGATCTTAATGACCCAGATAATCATGATGATGTGATCACTCACCAAGAGCCAGACATCCTGGAATGTGAAGTCAAGTGGGCCTTAGGAAGTATCACTATGAACAAAGCTAATGGAGGTGATGGGATTCCAGCTGAGCTATTCCAAATCCTAAAAAGTGCTGTACACAATATGCCAGCAAATCTGGAAAACTTAGCAGTGGCCACAGGACTGGAAAAAGTCAGTTTTCATTCCAACCCCAAAGAAGAGCAATGCCAAAGAATGTTTAAACTACTGCACGATTAGACTCATTTCATATGCTAGCAAAGTAATACTCAAAATTCTCCAACTGAGGCTTCAACAGTACATGAACCAAGATGTTCAAGCTGGATTTAGAAAAGGCCAAGGAACCAGAGATCAAATTGCCAACATCTGTTGGATCATAGAAAAATCAAGAGAATTCCAGAAAAACATCTACTTCTGCTTTATTGACTATGCCAAAGACTTTGACTGTGTAGATCACAACAGACTTGAAAATTCTTAAAGAGATGGGAATACCAGACCACCTGACCTGCCTCCTGAGAAATCTTTGTGCAGGTCAAGAAGCAACATTTTGAACTGGGCATGGAACAACAGACTGGTTCCAAATTGGGAAAGGAGTACATTTGCCTATACATTATCACCCTGCTTATTTAACTTATATGGAGAGTACATCATGTGAAATGCTGTGCTAGATGAATTACAAGCTGGAATCAAGATGGCCAGGAGAAATATCATAACCTCAGATATGCAGATGACACCACCCTTATGGTAGAAAGTGAAGGGGAACTGAAGAGCGTCTTGATGAAAGTGAAAAAGGAGAGAGAAGAAGTTGGATTAAAATTCAACATTCAAAAAACTAAGATCATGGCATCTGGTCCCATTACTTCACAGCAAATAGATCGAGAAACAATGGAAACAGTGAGAGACTTTATTTTGGGGAGGCTCCAAGATCACTGCAGATGGTGACTGCAGCCATGAAGTTAAAAGATGCTTGCTCCTTGGAAGAAAAACTGTGACAAACCTAGACAGCATATTAAAAAGCAGAGACATTACTTTGCCAACAAAGATATGTGTAGTCAAAGCTATGGTTTCTCCCATAGTCATGTATGGATGTGAAAATTGGACTGTAAAGAAAGCTGAGTGCCAAAGAATTGATGCTTTTAAACTGTGGTGTTGGAGAAGAGTCCTTGGACTGCAAGGAGATCAAACCAGTCAGTCTTAAAGGAAATCAGTCCTGAATATTCATTGGAAGGACTGATGCTGAAGCTGAAACGCCAATACTTTGGCCACCTGATGTGAAGAACTGACACATTTGAAAAGACTCTGATGGTTGGAAAGATTGAAGGCAGGAGGAGAAGGGGATGACAGAGGATTAGATGGTTGGATGGCTTCACCGACACAATGGACATGGGTTTGAGTAGGCTCCAGGAGTTGGTGATGAANTACTTTGGCCACCTGATGTGAAGAACTGACACATTTGAAAAGACTCTGATGGTTGGAAAGATTGAAGGCAGGAGGAGAAGGGGATGACAGAGGATGAGATAGTTGGATGGCTTCACCGACACAATGGACATGGGTTTGAGTAGGCTCCAGGAGTTGGTGATGAACAAGGAATCCTGGTATGCTGCAGTTCATGGGGTCGCAAAGAGTCGGACACAACTGAGCAACTGAATTGAACTGAAGTGAATCAAGATAGGCAGGAGAAATATCAACAACATCAGATATATGGATGATACTCTAATGGCAGAAAGTAAAGAGGAACTAAAGAGCCTCTTGATGAGGGTGAAGGAGGAGAGTGAAACAATTGCTTTAAGAGTAAATATTGAGTGAAGTGAAAGTGAAGTGAAGTCGCTCAGTCATGTCCGACCCTCAGTGACTCCATGCATTGCAGCCTACCAGGCTCCTCCGTCCATGGGATTTTCCAGGCAGGAGTACTGGAGTGGGTTGCCATTTCTTTCTCCAATGTATGAAAGTGAAAAGTGAAAGTGAAGTCGCTCAGTCGTGTCCAACTTAGCGACCCCATGGACTGCAGCCCACCAGGCTCCTCTGTCCATGGGATTTTCCAGGCAAGAGTACTGGAGTGGGGTGCCATTGCCTTCTCCGGTAAATATTGAAACAAACAAACAAAAAACTAAGATCATGGCATCTGGCCCCATTATTGCATGGCAAATAGAAGGGGAAAAAGTGGAAGTAGTGACAGATTTCCTCTTGTGGGCTCTAAATTCACTGCAGATGATGACTGCAGCTATGAAATCAGAAGATGATTGCTTCTTGACAGGAAAGTGAAGATAAACCTAGACAGTGTGTTGAAAAGCAGAGACTTTACCGACAAAGGCCCATATAGTCAATGCTGTGCTCTTCCTAGTGGTCAAGTACGAGAGCTGGACTGTAAAGAAGGCAGAATACTAAAGAATTGATGCCTCTGAACTGTGGTGCTGGACAAGACTCCTCAAAGTCCCTTGGATAGCAAGGAGATCAAACCAGTCAATCTTAAGGGAGATTAACCCTGAATATTCACTGGAATGATTGGCACTGAAGCTGAAGTTCCAATGTGGTCATCAAGTTGTTAGGTAGGAGAAACATCAAGTTGGTCATCTGATGCACACAGATGACTGATTAGAAAAGTCCCTGATACTGGAAAAGGTTGAAGGCAGAAGGAAAGGTGGGCAACAGAGGATGAGATAACTGGATGGCATCACCAATGCAATGAACATGAACTTGGGCAAACGTTGGGAGATGGTGAGGGACAAGGAGGCCTGGCGTGCTGCAGTCCATGGGATTCCAAAGAGTCCAGTGACTGAATAATAGCAAGAATCTCATATATGAGGTAGGAAATTCCACTATTTGTATTTTATAGATAAGAAAACTGAGGCTCAGAAAGATAAAGTAATTTGTCTAAGGTTACGCCACTACCAAATGGAGGAGCTAGGACTTTTATCCAAGCACTTTGGATCAAGATCTTGGGTTTGTTAACAAGCATGTGGTATGAACTCAAGTGGTCAGGTGGAATTATGGCTTTCTGGCATCAGAATCAGCTCAGACATGCTGCTAGTGGATAAGAGAAGTTTCTTAATATGCGGGTAGAACACAGTATCTGGAGAAGGTGGATGTACAGAGGTCTAGGAAGCAGGTGGTTGGTAGAGGTCTAGCAAACTAATAGGGATGCTGGGCAGGATATAAGACAGGGACTCAGATACTGGAATCAGTCTAGGGTATCTCAACCTTGGCACTCTTGATATTTTGGCCCAGATGATTTGTTGTTGTTGTTGTTGTGGGGGACTATCCTGTTCACTGTAGGATGTTTAACATTATTTCTGATCTCTACATGCTTAATACAGGTAGCACCCCCTTCAGAAGTGTGACAGCCAAAAACATCTCTAGACATTGCCAAATGATTCCCCTGGGGTGCAAAATTTAGAACCATTACTCTAGAAAGTAAAGCAGAGGCTTGGATACGTGGCAACAAGGCAGGGGTTTAGGCATAACTACCAAAAAGCAAGACTCAGAGGGGACCAGCAGCTTGGCTGACTGGATACTGAAGTGCTGAGCTGCTGGCCTCCAGTTCAGAGAGTCCCTGTGACTAGGAAAAGGATTAGTCCCAGAGCCAGTACTAGAAGAGTCACCCCATGGGAATGAAGGGTCTTCATCTGGGGATGGCTGTACTGAATGGCTACAGTTGGCAGGAAACTGGGCAGGTCATCATGGAGATGACCTTTCCATGGTATGGTGTTATTATTCTGTTATTTTCAATCCCACTAAAAAGGAGTAAAGGCGCATGCACCTCATGGAAGTAACACATATCCCTTGGTTATCATCAGAATGCAAACTCTATGAGTCATGGATGTTTTGGCCAAATATGAGACATCTACCATGACCAATCATGGCAGGAAACATGTTTTATTGGTTGACACTGCTAGAGACTCCTTGGGGGGACTTTGTTTTTAAGTTCTTTCTTCTTGAACTCTACTTGGAATTTCTGAGTGGCTTCTCTAAGAGACACCCATGCAACAAGGAGCCTCTTGCTCAACAAAAGGGCTTGACTAGAGTTGGGAAGCCTTTGAGAAAAAGAAACTTGAGGCCAGACAGTGCCAAGAAGCTTAAGATCAACTAGCACAGACATCTCACTAGGAAGTCTTTCTTCTTTAGCAGAAAAATAGGCACCTTGATAGCACACTTCATAACAAGCAGTCAATTTTTCAGTATTCAATGGCCAGGAATAAGTTCCTAGGTCATTATATAAATGGGGCATATTTTAAAAAAATACATAACTTTCAATTGACAGGAAAAGTAGCTTAGATCATTTTGTGATTGAACCTAAATATAGCATGTGAATATCATCAATTGCAAGGAAGTTTTTTCCAAATACAGTCTTTGGGAGAAAGGAGGAAGATGGTGGAAGAATAGGATGAGGAGACCACTTTCTCTCTCACAAATTCATCAAAAGAACATTTGAATGCTGAGTAAATTCCACAAAACAACTTCTGAATGTTGGCAGAGGACATCAGGCACCCAGAAAAGCAGCCCATTGTCTTGAAAGGAGGTAGGAAAAAATATAAAAGACAAAAAAGAGACAAAAGAGGTAGTGATGGAGCTCCGTTCTGGGAAGGGAGTCTTAAAAAGAGAGAAGTTTCCAAACACCAGGAAACACTCTCACTGCCAAGTCTGTGGTGAGCCTTGGAAGCACAGAGGGCAACATAACCAGGAGGAAAAATAAATAAATAATGAAAACCCACAGATTACGAGCCCAATGGTATCTTCCCCAGTGGAGAAGCAGCACAGACGCCTGCACCTGCCACTAGCAAGCGGGGCCTGGGCAGGGAGGCTTGGGCTGCATTCCTTAGAGTAAGGATCAGGCCTGAATGTCCTGAGGGCAATCTGAAGGAACTAACTTGGGCTAGCAAATCAGAATGTGGGATAGCTACCACGTGAAAAGACCTAAGACACCACCAGGCCTGCTCACAGAACAAAGGACTGAACAGAACTAGCTGGCTGCAGACCATTCCCCTCTGGTGACAGGCAGCCAGAGCTGGAAGGAGGCAATTGCAGCCCCAGAGAGGCATTTTCTACCAAACTGCAAGCAGGCTTCTTTGCTGACTAATACTTCTTGGGGTTCTGGACAGTCAACATCTGCCTGAGAAGGTGCGCTGGTTGTACACCCAGAAAACCAAGCAGCGGGGACTGGGGAGGCGATAAGTTGCAGTGACTGCGCTTGAAAAACACCTCATCACCTGAGCTGCTCAGACCTGGGAAGGGCACAAAACGCAGGCCCAACCGAGTCTCCACCTCTGAGGACTTAACTGAGCGGCTTAGACCTGGGAGGTGCATGCAGCCCAGGGCCGGCCTTGNCGGGGACTGGGGAGGCGATAAGTTGCAGTGACTGCGCTTGAAAAACACCTCATCACCTGAGCTGCTCAGACCTGGGAAGGGCACAAAACGCAGGCCCAACCGAGTCTCCACCTCTGAGGACTTAACTGAGCGGCTTAGACCTGGGAGGTGCATGCAGCCCAGGGCCGGCCTTGGAAGGTTCCCTGCAGAGCAACCTAGAGCCTGAGTAGTGTGGCAGGGAGGGCACATACACCGTGAGTAGGGGCAGGCCCAGTGTGGCTGAGGTACTGTGAGCACACGCCAGTGTTATTTGTTTGCAGCGTCCCTCCCTCCCGACAGCATGACTGAACAAGTGAGCCTAAAAAAAGTGTCCACCACCACTCCCTTTGTGTCAGGGCGGAAATCAGACACTCAAGAGACCAGCAAACAGAAGAAGCTAAAACAGAGGAAACCGCCTTGGAAGTGACAGGTGCAATAGATTAAGACCCTGTCATTAGTACCGACTACATAGGAAGGGGCCTATAGATCTTGAGAAATATAAGCTGGACCAAGGAACTATCCAAAAATGAACTGACCCCACAATACCCACAACAACACCAGAGAAAGTTATAGATATATTTTTACTATTTTTCTGATCATTCTTTATTTTTAAATTAAAAAAAAATTTTAAGTCCTCTATTACTCCTTTTTCACTTTTACAACCTACTATTACTTTGCAAAAAAAAGACCTTATTTTTTTAAAGCAAATTTCATATATATATATATATATATATATATATATATATATATATATTTTTTGTCTAT
>SJYA01003344.1:285309-321493 GCA_006410615.1 Neotragus moschatus | reverse complement strand
GAGAGTGTCCCCTGCTCCCATGGGCTCTTGCTGTGATCCCAGGAGACAGGCGGGTGGACAGTTTTTGTGAGGCCTCCCAGTGAGCCTCGCAAGGCCTGGGGGGAGCTTCAGGCTCCATGGACCAAAGGCATCATCCCCCAGGTGTCAACCCTCTTTGAAATCCTAATGCTCCCTGGGGGCGATGGTCATCCTTTTGGGCTGTACTAAAGTCTCCACCTTCTCCTTGAGATGGCACTGTAATTTGCTCACTTTCTCTCTCTCCCACAAGCTGTGGCCTTTTCATGGTGGCCCGCAGATGCAGATCTAATAAGGGACCCCATTCCCATCCCCTCCTGCCCCAGTAAAGGAGGGAAGGAAAAGTCCCGAGTCTATTGCAGAAGGAGGTGTCTGGACTGGGTGCGTGGCAAGGACGGCAAAAGAACTTGAAACTGTCATCTGTGGGCAGAAGGCAGCAACCACAGGGACCTACCCTGTCCCGGCAAGGAGGCTGTCCTCCGTGCTGCTGGGACGGCTGAGCTCTCTGGAGTTTGGCCCCTCATCTTTAACAAAGGTTGAGCACCTCCAGGCACCCTCAGGGTGGCCAAGAAAATGAAGAGGACAGATGCCCGAAGATCAAATGTTTTAGAGCCCACCGCATTCTTACAAATACACAGTATTGTCAAGGGTGCCTAGTAATTTGGAGATGGGACCAGGCATNGAGTTTGGCCCCTCATCTTTAACAAAGGTTGAGCACCTCCAGGCACCCTCAGGGTGGCCAAGAAAATGAAGAGGACAGATGCCCGAAGATCAAATGTTTTAGAGCCCACCGCATTCTTACAAATACACAGTATTGTCAAGGGTGCCTAGTAATTTGGAGATGGGACCAGGCATGTCGACCAACTGCTCCGTATTTCTTTCTTTTTGAATACTCCTTTAAAATTTTTATTTTTAATTTGGCTGCTCTGGGTTTTAGTTGCTGCATGTGGGATCTTCATTGCTGGATGCAGGCGTGTGGGATCTAACTCCCTGAAAAGGGATTGAACCACGGCCCTTGCATAGTGAGAGCAGAGTCTTAACCACTGGACCACCAGGGAAGTCCCTGCCCTATATTTCTTTAATTAAATAATTAATTTATACCCTGCCTTCTTCCAGAAGGTATTATAATGGAGCAGCTAAAAATCTCCATCAATATCATTCTGTATTCCAGAAGTTATTAATTTTTAATTTTAGAAAATATAGATTTAAAAACTGCCAACCATCCCCTCTCCTCACCTCCACACTCATCATTTCTATTTTTGTGTTCATTCTTCTGGGCTTTTTTTTCCTTCTTTTTCTGTGCATCAATATGCTTTTAAATATTTACTTAGCGAAGACAGGGGCTTACCAGATGATTGTTTCTTGAGCTTTATTTTTTACGTTGTAAATTGAGAATATCTTTCCATGTCTATAAATATAAATTTGCAATTATAATTTTTAGTGGCTCCTAGCATAAGACTTATAAGACTCTTAGGAGTCAGTAATAAGACTGTGTATATACTTGAAACAAATCTTTTATTATTGTATCTACTATTTTTTTCTAGTTTTTCATTACTATACATGGTAGTAGGTTAAATATCTTTATGCAGAGTGTGGACAGAGATCTAAAGATAAATGAAACAGTGAAAAAAATCATGGTTTTGCCCACCGTATTCTCTTGCCTACCTCAAACTAGAAAATAAAAATGTGCTTAGTTGCTCTGCTTTTGAATATGCTATCTAGGTTGGTCGTAACTTTTCTTCCAAGGAGTAAGCATCTTTTAATTNGGAAATAGATGGGGAAACAGTGGAAACATTATCAGACTTTATTTTTGGGGCTCCAAAATCACTGCAGATGGTGATTGCAGCCATGAAATTAAAAGATGCTTACTCCTTGGAAGGAAAGTTATGACCAACCTAGATAGCATATTGAAAAGCAGAGACATTACTTTGCCAACCAAGGTCTGTCTAATCAAGTCTATGGTTTTTCCAGTGGTCATGTATGGATGTGAGAATTGGACTGTGAAGAAAGCTGAGCGCCGAAGAATTGATGCTTCTGAACTGTAGTGTTGGAGAAGACTCTTGAGAGTCCCTTGGGCTGCAAGATCAGTCCATAAAGGAAATCAGTCCTGGATGTTCATTGAAAGGACTGATGGTGAAGCTGAAACTCCAGTACTTTGGCCACCTCATGCAAAGAGTCGACTCATTGGAAAATACCCTGATGCTGGGAGGGATTGGGGGCAGGAGGAGAAGGGGACAACAGAGGATGAGATGGCTGGATGGCATCACTGACTTGATAAACATGAGTTTGGGTGAACTCTGGGAGTTGGTGATGGACAGGGAGGCCTGGCATGCTGCAATTCGTGGGGTCGCATAGAGTCAGACACGACTGAGCTACTGAACTGAACTGACATATATACATACAAAAATAGTCTTCTCTGTTAACTTAGCTGGTAAGGAATCTGCCTAAAATGCAGGAGACCCCGGTTTGGTTCCTGGGTCAGGACGATTTCTTGGAGAAGTGATAGGCTACCAACTCCAGTATTCTTGGGCTTCCCTGGTGGCTCAGACAGTAAAGAGTCTGCTTGCAATGAGGGATACCTGGGTTTAATCTCTGGGTTGGGAAGATCCCCCAGAGGAGGGCATGGCAACTTACTCCAGTATTCTTGCCTGGAGAATCCCCATGGACAGAGGAGCCTGGTGGGCTATAGCCATGGGGTCACAAAGAGTTGGACACGATTGAGTGACTAAGCACAGCACAGCATACACACACACACACACACACACACACACACACACACACATTCAGGGTTATTTGTTCAGCTTCTCAGAAGTCAAATTACTGGGTCAAATCCCAGGAGCATTTTTAAAGATACATACTGCTGAACTTTCTAAAATTGTTTAATTGATTTTTCATTAGTGTATTTCTTTTTTTTTTTTTTAANCGCAAAGAGTCGGACATGACTGAGCGACTGAACTGAACTGAACTAGTTGTTCAGTCATGTCTGACTCTTTGCAACACCAAAGACTGTCATAAAAAAGGTTGAGCCAGATTCTGGTTTATCTATTATGATACTCCTCCAGTCTACTTTTGAATATCAAATGTATTTCTTTTTTTATTTTTATTGAAGTATAGTTGATGTACAGTATTGTGTGTTCAGTTCAGTTCAGTTCAGTTGTTATATGTTAAAGTTGTTATATGTTATATGTTATATGTCTTATATGTTAAAGGTGTACAATGTAGTGATTCACAGTTTCTAAAGGTTACACTTCTCTTGTAGTTACAATATATTGGTTGTATCCTTCATGTTGTTCAGCATGTCCTGAGAGCTTGTTTTACATCTAATAATTTATATCTCTTTGTCCCCTGTCTCTAAATTGCCCTTCCTCCCCACCAGATGCAAAGATGACTCGCAGGAAAAGATCCCGATGCTGGGAAAGATTGAGGGCAGAAGGAAGGGGGTGAAAGAGGATGGGATGGTTGAATGGTATCATCAACCCAATGGACATGAGGCTGAGCAGACTCTGGGAGATGGTGAAGGACAGGGAAGTCTGGCGTGCTGCTGACCATGAGATTGGAAAGAGTTAGACACAACTGAGTGACTGAACAACACCCTTCCCTCTCTCCTATCCCCACAACTTTTTTTCCCTCTTTCTTCTTTAATTGTTAAATTATGAAAATATGATAGCATATTTATAGGAGACTTGGAAAATATAAAACAAAGTTATATATAATTCCACTATCAGTTCAATTCAGTTCGGTCACTCAGTATATTACAATTATTTTTTTAAGTAATATCTCTTTCATTTTAAATGAAAAGCTTTCTTTGCTTTACTGATACCTAAACATGGGCTTAATTTTACCTCTTGGTGCTTTTATGCCAACACTTCTTAGAATGACATTCTCAAAAAGAGATTCCTGGGCCAAAGGAAATGAATCTTTGCAAGACTGTGAAGACTCAATATCTAATTTTTTCCAAAAATGATGTTATAAGTTTATACTTTTTAGAGATGAACCTATTTTTCCACACCCTCTTTGCTAATCTTTTAGACCAAAAGTAGCTTTGCTTTGTTTTCATATGCTTTCTATCAACTAAGGAGGTTGAATCCTTTTTTTTTTTTTTTACATTGATTGTGTGCACTCATTGTAGGAATAGAGTTCTTATTCTATCTCATTTACTTTATACTACACTATTTGCCTCTTTCTTTCATCAGGTATCCCTTTGTATTTTAAGATATTAAATTCTATGTATGTCACATATCACAGCTATTTTCCCAAATGTAATTTATCATTTATGTTTTTTCTTTTTTTTAGAATTCAAAGACTAAAATATTTATTATAGTCATTTCTCCGAGTAAGCTACTTTATTGATATTTCCTTTGGTGGTATGCTTAGAAAGCTTTTCCTACTACACATTTCCTTCCTACATGTTTACATAAAACTTTACCTCTTTTTCCTTCTGGTACCTTGATTTTTTTAAAATATAGAAACCATGTGCAAGTTATTACCATGGATGTTATGAGGAGGAAATCCTGTTTGATTTTTTCCAAATGGTTAGCCAGTTATTCCAAAATGATGTATGGACTGGTTCATTCTTCTCCACTTATTTGGAATTCCATCTTTATCATATCTGATTATTTATAATAAGTAGAGTTATTTCTTTACTTTTCATTCTGTTCCTTATCTGTTTGTTCTTAAGACCATATCATTCTGTTTATATTTTTTTCACTTTAAAAATATGTTTTAATATCTGGTAAAAATCAACACCTTGGCTTCTTTTTAAAAACAAAACAAAACTGACCAGTTCCACATATTCTGTTGGTTCAATTTTAAAATGACTGTCAAGTTCCAAAAATAATTTTGGGGGGATAGAGATTGAAATTCTATTGAATGTATATAGTTAGTTTGGGATGGATGAATACATTTATGATGTTAAACTACCCTAATTCTATTTTTTTAAGTAGGCTTTAAAAAACTTAAAGTTTGTAGTTTTCTGACTCTAGATTCTGTATGCCCCTTGCTTTCTTAGTATTTTATATTTTTGTTGCTACTGTGAGCAACCTCTCTCTCTTCCTTCATGTTTTCTCAGCAACCACACAATGTTGCTAGTCGCTTTGTATTCCATCTCCATGAAGGCAGGAGCTCAGAGCCTGCAGGCCATTTGAGATCATTAATGTCAAAGTTGAGAGTGCTGGTGGAAGGGTCTACATGCACTTAAATTTGTTGGAAGCATCTGGGAATTCATAGTGCATTCTTTCAGAATCTCTTACCACCCCTAGATGTGATAAACCAAAACACAGATCTCCCGGACAGATTTGCTCCTCTCCCCGGGCAGTGTACATTCAATTTTCTCTCCCTTTGCTTCTCAAAGGAAAATCCAACCACTCCATTCTCTCTCTGGGATGTGCAGACCAAGGGGCTCCCTGACGGCCTGTTTCACCTTCTGTGTATCTCACCTAGCACAGTGATGGGCACAAAATTAGGACCCCTAATAACAATAATTGATGTGGAACCACTTGGAGACTAGACTGTATACAACGGTCCTCAGGGCTGGCTGAATATTAGTCATCTAAGGACTTTTAAATACTACTGCTGCCTAGGTCCTAGCCTTGGAAATGCTGGTTCAACATATGGGATTGAGCATTAGCATAGTCTAACCCCCTTTCCCCACCCCCACCCCAGGAGACTCTAATGTACCTCCAGGGCTTAGAACCACTAATTCAAATTATGGCCAACTTTTTCATCAAATTCTCATTTATAAGCAGCAGAAACACACTATGGATGACTTATGCAAAAAAGAGAGTTTATTTAAATAATATTTAAATAATGATCTTTGATCTTTGGGAGGGCCAAATGACAATACAAATGTCCTACATCAATTATAGATTGGTACGGCTGAGCACTGAAGAACTGATGCTTTTGAACTGTGGTTCTGGAGAAGACTCTTGAGAGTCCCGTGGACTGCAAGGAGCCCATCCTAAAGGAAATTAGTCCTGAATATGCATTGGAAGGAATGATGCTCAAGCTGAAACTCCAACACTTTGGCCACCTGATGCTAAGAGCTGACCCATTGGAAAAGATGCTAATGCTGGGGAAAATTGAAGGCAAAAGAAGAAAGGGGCAACAGAGAGTGAGATGGTTGGATGGTATCACCGACTCAATGAACATGAATTTGAGCAAGGTTCAGGAGATAGTGGAGGACAGGGAAGTCTGGTGTGCCTCAGTCTATGTGGTCACAAAGAGTGAGACACGACTTAGCAACTAAAAAACAGCAACAATCGTGATAAAACTATTGCCCACAGCTGCACACATAGACCAAGGAGGCAGAGCTGAGTTTCAAGGAGNACCACCTGACCTGCCTCTTGAGAAACCTGTATGCAGGTCAGGAAGCAACAGTTAGAACTGAACATGGAACAACAGACTGGTTCCAAATAGGAAAAGGAGTACATCAAGGCTGTGTATTGTCACCCTGCTTATTTAATTTATATGCAGAATACATCATGAGAAACGCTGGGCAAGAAGAAGCACAAGCTGGAATCAAAATTGCCAGGAGAAATATCAATAACCTCAGATATGCCGATGACACCACCCTTATGGTAGAAAGTGAAGAACTAAAGAACCTCTTGATGAAGGCGAAATAAGAGAGTGAAAAAGTTGACAAAGCTCAATATTCAGAAAACTAAGATCATGGCATCTGGTCCCATCACTTTACGGCAAATAAGTGGGAAAACAGTGGAAACAGTTTCAGCNAATAACCTCAGATATGCCGATGACACCACCCTTATGGTAGAAAGTGAAGAACTAAAGAACCTCTTGATGAAGGCGAAATAAGAGAGTGAAAAAGTTGACAAAGCTCAATATTCAGAAAACTAAGATCATGGCATCTGGTCCCATCACTTTACGGCAAATAAGTGGGAAAACAGTGGAAACAGTTTCAGCCTTTATTTTTGGGGGCCCCAAAATCACTGCAGATGGTGATTGCAGCCATGAAATTAAAAGACACTTACTCCTTCGAAGAAAAGCTATGACAAACCTAGACAGCATATTAAAAAGCAGAGATATTACTTTGTCAACAAAGATCTGTCTAGTCAAGGCTATGGTTTTTTTCAGTAGTCATGTATGGATGTGAGAGTTGGTCTATAAAGGAAGCTGAGTGCCAAAGAATTGATGCTTTTAAAGTGTGGTGTTGGAGAAGACTCTTGAGAGTCCCTTGGACTGCAAGGAGATCCAACTAGTCCATCCTAAAGGAGATCAGTCCTGGGTGTTCATTGGAAGGACTGATGTTGAAGCTGAAACTCCAATACTTTGGCCACCTGATGCAAAGAGCTGACTTTTTTGAAAATACCCTGATACTGGGAAAGATTGAGGGCAGGAGGAGAAAGGGACGACAGAGGATGAGATGGTTGGATGGCATCACCAATTCAATGGACATGAGTTTAGGTAGGCTTTGGGAGTTGATGATGGACGGGGAGGCCTTGCGTGTTGTAATTCATGGGGTCGCAGAGTCAGACACAACTGGGCAACTGAACTGAACTGAACGGAAGTGATAGAAACCTTCCTCTTTGCTATGGACTGAATTATGTTTGCCCAAATTTATATGTTGAAGCCGTGTCCCCTAAGGTGATTGCATTTGGAGTAAGGAAGTAATTCAGGCTAAGTGGGGTCATGAGGGTGGGCCCCTAATAGGATTAGTGCCTTTATAAGAAGAAACATCAGGGAGTTGACTTGTTCTCCCCACTGTCAGGACACAGTGAGAAGGTACCACCTGTGAGACAAAAATAATGCTCGTTCCAGGCACCCAATTCACCGACCCCTTTTTCTTGGACTTCTCAGCCTCCAGGTTGTGAGAAATAAATATCTGTTAGTTAAGTCACTCACTCTGTCATATTTTGTTATGACAGCATGAGCTGCCTAAGGCATCCACTTTAGCTTTCTTCTTACCTTGGAAAATCAAAAAGTCTGAAAAAGATATTCACATTCCAATAGCTATGTAGATGAAGATAGGCTGATTCTTCATGTTTCTTTCTGCAATGATACATCTAATATTACACTCCACTCATGGTAGGCACCAAAAGGTTGTCCTAGGTATGGGAATAGGAAGAACTGAGGAGGCTGTATTGGGTGACTTGGGGGAATGATACATTTTTTTTTTTTTATGGGACAGAATTAGTACTGTCTGTCCCTTGAAACTCCATGTAGCTGACTGGGAATTTGCAAGAGCTGCTTGGTAAATGAGCCTAATATCTCTGTACAGGAATTGTTGATTTATAGTGAGAAGGGCTTGATCTTGATTTTAGCACTCTTTTTAAAAAATTATAGTTGCATTACAATATTTCATTAGTTTCAGGTATAGAGCATAGTGATTCAGTATTTTTATAGATTTTACTCCACTAAGTTATTATTAGAGAATGATGATACCTTGTGCTGTACAAAACCTTGTTGCTCATCTATCTTATACATAGCAATGTATCTCTTAATCTCATACCCTTGCTTGCTCCTCTTCCTTTCCCTTTCTCCGATAGTAACCTCCAGTTTGTTTTCTATACCCGTGAGTCTGTTTCTGTCTCCTATATACATTTGTTTACTTTTTATTTTTTAGATTCCACATATAAGTGATAGCATACAGTATATGTCTTTCTTAGTCTTACTTCACTGAGCATAATACTCTCTAGGTCCATCCATGTTGCTGCAAATGGCACATTGTCATTATTTTTGTGGCTGAGTAATATTCCATTGTGTGTGTGTGTGTGTGTGTGTGTGTGTGTGTGTATATATATATAGTGGGCTTCCCTGATAGCTCAGTTGGTAAAGAATCACCTGCAGTGCAGGAGACCCTGGTTCAATTCCTGGGTTGGGAAGATCCCCTGTAGAAGGTAAAGGGTACCCACTCCAATATTCTGGGCTGGAGGATTCCATAGACTGTATAGTCCATGGGATTGTAAAGAGTTGGACACAACTGAGTGATTTTCACTGTCACTTTCATGTATATGTAACACATCTTCTTTATCCATTTATCTACTGATGGGCACTTGGGTTGCTTCTATGTCTTGATCTTATAAATAGTGCTGCTGTGAACACTGGGGTACATATACCCTTTTGAGTTAATGATTTCGTTTTCTTTGGATATACCCAGGAATGGAATTACTAGATAATATGGTAGTTCTATTTTTACTTTCTTTAGGTATTCAATACTGTTTTCACATTGGCAGCACCACTTTACATTCCTACAAACAGTGTATTTTGTTTTGTATTCTCCACATCCTCACTAACACTTGTTATTTGTGGTCTTGTTTTGATTGCTATTCTGACAGGTGTGAGGTAGTATCTCATTGTGAGTTTAATTTGCATTTCTCTGATTAATAGTAATGTTGAACATCTTTTCATGTACATGTTGGCTATATTATATGTATTCTTTGGAAAAATGTCTATTCAGGTTTTCTGCCCATTTTTAAATTCGGTTGTTTATTTTCTTAATGTTGAATTGTATAAGCTGTTTCTATATTTTGGATATTAATCCCTTATTGGTCATTTCATTTGTGAATATTTTCTTCCATTCCGTAGGTTGTGTTTTCATTTTGTTGATGGTTTTTTTTCCTGTGCAAAATATTTTTAAGATTAATTAGATCCTATTTGTTTAGTTTTTATCTTATTTCCTTTGCCTTAGGCAACAGATACAAAAAAATATTGCTACAATTTATGTCAAAGGTGTTCTGTCTATGTTGTCTTTTAGAGTCTCAGAATTTCAGTTTGTTTTTGGTATCACATTTTACATTTCCATGTTTATTCCTTTGTTCTTTATTGTAATTATAGATGCTTTATACTTTTTCCTTTAATCTTTGTACTACCATATTTTAGTTGATCCTCAGCCGTTATTTTTTATGAGTGGGATTTTTCCTTTTCTATAATCTCTTACTTCTTACTATAGCCTTTTTTCCCATGTAGTAAAGACTCTAACATTTATTTTAGGGTAGGTTAATAGTATTGATTAATTTAGGTTTTGCTTGTCTGAGAAGTCCTTTATCTCTCTTTCAATTCTAAATTATAATCATGCTGAGTCAATCCCTAAGTTTCAGGTTTTTCCCTTTCAATACTTTAAATATAATTGTGCCATTTCCTTCTGGCCTGCAAAGCTTCTGCAGAGAAATTAGCTACATAACCTCAAGGGTATGCCCTTCCATATGACTCTTTTTCTCTTGCTGTCTTTAGAATAGTCTCTTTATTTTGCCATTTTAATTATGCTATGTTTGTTTGGGTTCATCTTATTTGGAACTCTCTTGTCATTCCTGTACCTGGATATCTGTTTCCTTCTTCAAGTTTGGGGAGTTTTCAGTCATAATTTCTTCAAATACATCTTAATCCCTGCCTCTCTCTCTCTTCTCCTTTGGGATCCCTATAATGTGAATGTTGGTACTCTCAAATTTTTTCCCAGAGATTTCTTAAACTGTTTTCACTTTTTAAAGATTTGTTTTTCTTTTTTTGCTGTTCTGATTGGTTGATTTCCAACATTCTATCTTCCAGATCATTTAAGCCTTCTTCTATATCACTTATTCTGCTCTTCATTCCTTCCAGTGTGTTTTTTCTCTTAGTTACTGAGTCCTTCATTTCTGATTGGATCTTTTTTATATTTTCTAGTTTCTTGTTAAAATTCGCACATCTATTCTTTTTCCTAATTTAGTTAACATTCATATTACCAAGGCTTTGAATGTTTTAATAAGGTAAATTATTTGTTTCTGTTTTATTATTTATATTTTCAGGGGGTTTCTCTTGCTCTTTCAATGAAGAGCAGTTCTTCTGTCTTTTCATTTTGCTTCACCGTGTCTCCCTCTTTGAATTTAGGTAAAACCTATTGTAGTCCTGAAGTGGTGTTCTTATGTGAGACCTTCTCTATACAGGCTGTGTGTGCCCAGTGCCTTTGATGGGAGAGCTGGATTTGATGTGGATGCAAGTCACATCTTTCCTCAGCATGCACTGGCCACTATTATCTTGGTAATGGATGTGGCTGGAGATGGAGGGCCTAGAGCTGGAGGTGAGTGTGAAGTGGGACTTCTCTGCTCAGTGCTTGTTCCTGCCCAATTGGGGGTGGATGCAGGATCTGATCAGAGAAAGCAATGGCACCCCACTCCAGTACTTTTGCCTGGAAAATCCCATGGATGGAGGAGCCTGGTAGGCTGCAGTCCATGGGGTCACTAGAGTCAGACACGACTGAACGACTTCACTTTCATGCATTGGAGAAAGAAATGGCAACCCACTCCAGTATTCTTGCCTGGAGAATCCCAGGGAGCGGGTAGCCTGGTGGGCTGCTGTCTATGGGGTCGCAGCAGCAGCAGCAGCAGGATCTGATACCAAGTTGCTGGAACAGAAGCCCTGAGGGTTGGGCCTGAACTTTCTCTATTCTATTTAAGTGTGTGATTTCCGCTCTCCTAGCACTAGGACCCTTGCCCTAAAGGGAGGAGTGCTGAAGCATGGGGTGCCTGTGTGAAGTTCTTGGCTCATGTTGGCTATAGACAGAGATCCGAGCCACCTCTGATGCACTGCCTATGCAGGCACCCCCATTTTCCCCCCTTGTGCTGCTCAGATGCAAACTCAGGTTCAAGTCCCTTTGTTCCTTATAGCTGTTCACTGCCCTCAGCCTTTGCTGCTTCTATCCTGCTCTGCAGCCACACAGTGGATCAGGTGGAGCCCGCATGGACTCTTGGTGAATATCAGGGTGTGAGCTGGGTGGAGGGCCACCGTCAGAGTTCTGGGCTCCTTCTGATGTTCTGCTTGAATAACAGCCAACAATGGCTACCACAGTTCCACCCAGGCTCTCCTTTGAGACTGGTTCGCCTCTGTGTCCACAACCTAACTTTCTCCCTAGTTATGGCTGCCCTAGATCCAGTACCACATTGACATGGAGTAAGAGGAGCTGTAGTGTTCACTTGGCTCAGGCTGGGATGTGTGCTGAGATAATTGTGGGAAACCTAGCAGCCACTAAGAGCAATCCCGTCTCCACCCTCTTGGCTTTGCCTCACGGCCAAGTCAGTGCATGCACTCCTCAGCAGAATCTAGGCTTCCTACAGCCCTCCTGTTAGTCCCCATGGTCCTCCAACCAGTCAAAGGGGCTTGTTCTTGTGCAGAATCCCAGGACTGGAACACCCAATCTGCGGCTTTCACTGCTCACCTCCCACGGTGGATCTCTTCCCCTGAATTCTCTTCCTCTGAGTCCTCTACCCTAGGCACACGTCCCTACCCTATTGCTCTTCTTTCCTTCCTACCAAGTTACATGTGGATCGTTTCTTACAGCCTTGGTTGTTCGGAAGTGTTTCTGCAGTTCCCAGTTAGTTTTCAGTGGGAGTGTTCCACATGTAGATGTATTTTTATACATTCAAGCTCCATATCCTCTTACTCTGCCATCTTGATTGATTGCTGTTAGTACTCTTTTTCCTCAAAAGTGTTTAAAAATTGCATATATTCTACGTATTAGTGAGCTAGTGTACATCAGTCATAATCATTTTGTTTTCTTCATCCTGAGCAAGAAGATTATTTTCAACTCCAAAAAAATGACAATTTCAAGACAAACCTGGTGTTTGATAGTAAATTTTTCTTCCTCAGTTTTCTCTGGTTTTTCATTATAGTTATCCTTTTCTTACATGAATTGCTCAGCATTCCTAGTTTCTTATATTATGGCCTGGCTACTATAGTAAGGGTATTTTAATTTATTTTGTAAAGGTATTTTAAACCTTTGAAGTTTATGGATGGTTTTGTTTTCATTTTTCCACAGTATGAGAATGTTCTCGAGGAACTGGGCAATACAGAATGGTCGGCAGCTCATATAGCGTTCCTTGTCAGGAGGTAGCCAGTGTGAGATAGAAGTCATTGGTTAGTCTTTTATGCAGTCCCACATGCAGATACACTAGAACTGACCTTCTGAAAGACTGAAAAAGGCAGTTTTGAGAGGCATATTTATACTTTCCCTTTTTTATTTCCTTCACAAGTGAAAGTGAAGTCACTCAGTCGTGTCCGACTCTTTGTGACCCCGTGGACTGTAGCCCACCAGGCTCCTCCGTTCATGGGATTCTCCAGGCAAGAATACGGGAATGGGTTGCCATTTCCTTCTCCAGGGGATCTTCCCAACCCAGGGAGCGAACCCAGATCTCCTACATTGCAGGCAGACGCTTTAACCTCTGAGCCACCAGGGAAGAGGAGCCACCTCTATTCCAAATCTATCCCCTATAACCTGTGCCAAGCACGGAGCCTATGGGCCAATGACACTGCACCTTTTTCTCACTTAGCTGCCTGACATTCATAAAGGTGTTAGCTGATTAAAAGGCTTAATATATTATCACTCACAGGAAATACCTTGCCATTTTAAAAGAGGATTCTTAGAAATTGAAAGGACTTCAAGATCCACACTAATGAATTCTTAATGATATAATTTTGAGAATAGCTCTTTTTACTCTTGAGAGGGAAAAGTTTGTTTTATGTATTTGTTAGGGTGGTTTAACACCCTTTGTGAGCAGGGAGCCTGTATACCTGTCCCTATGTAGATGAATTCTACTCCTTGCATAACACTGCTTTATAGTGATTCTAATCTCCAGAGACAGAGGCAGTAGTGTGCTACAGATGGCTCATATTATCACACCAGAGCAGGTTGTTAAATTACCAGGAATTTTTAAAGCTGATTTTTAAATATAGCTATTATTAAAAGTTAACTGATATCAACTTACACTTAAAATTATGTTTTAAAAAGTAATACTTAAAACTCATCACTTCGTAATTATTTTAATACATTTTACTGTAATCTATACTCTTGAGGATATTTATACCTATTTAATCTCTATGGTAGAAATATTATACATGTTAGTAGCTTAAAATTGACCATAGAGAGAGTATTTACACCATCACACAAATTGGCAAAATGTTATACATCAAAGATAGATTTATTATTTTGCTGACAGTCTAAACTTAAATGACAGAGAGCCAATTATACCTGAAAAAACTGGAAAAAAAACCAAAATGATGGAGAAAATGTTAATAATTCAGATTAAACATAAAGGTATGTTATATAGGGACATTTGCTTCTGGCCAAAATGGAATAACAGACACTGAATTTGACCTCGCACTTGAAACAACCAAAAGATGAGACAAAACGTATCACACAATGGTTTTCAGGACTCTGGATGCTAGCCAATGAAGGAATATTATCTTTGAGGATAGGAAATAAGTGAGGAGAATTCTATGATTGTCTGAGATTACTGCCTTTAGAGAGTTTGCAAGCCATATGATAGGGAGAAGAAACTGAGGCAGAGTCTGGCAGACTCCCTGTGATCAGGAGATAGAGCTCAGAGTACAGGGAAAGCAAGGCAGCTAGAGATAACAGGATAGAGTATTGGGCAAGAGAGACAGTTCCAGAGAGAGAGAACTCCAAATATATGCATAGGGTTCTCCACAGGTATTAAGGGGAACACAGATCAGTACATGTACATAAGAAGACAATTCAAGGCCAGAGAAAGAATCACCTGAAAGGCTGAGAGAAAATTAACTGGTGTTAAAGGGGAATAGATTCTACTGCTACTAGCCAGACTGGAAACCTTCATATATTATGGGGCACTGGGGAGAAAGATTTTACCTTGGAAGTGAGAAATAATTAGCCCTAGACTAAACAAGTCTCTGGAACCATATAACAAATTGTAAAAGTAAGACTGGAAAGGATCATTCTGCTTCCAAGTATCCTGCCTGTGTCCCTAACAAAGCCGAAGAATGTTTACAGGAGTATGGCAATGTCTAGCATGGGAGGAGCACGTCTGCATGATGATATAAGAACCTCTGAAAATATGATCCTCCATAAAGTCAACGAAAACACTGGCAAAAAATGTTAAAACTGACATTTTCAAGAGCTCTGGAAATTGATACAAGGCTTGCAATAATTTGAGGAGCATTTATTCCAGAAAAACAGCTAAATCTTGACAGGACCAGAGAGCATTTTACTTGCTCTAGTTCCATTGCCCACTTTTCAGATTTATCAGTTCAGTTCAGTCACTCAGTCATGTCTGACTCTTTGCGACCCCCTGAACTGCAGCACACTAGGCCTCCCTGTCCATCACCAACTCCCAGAGTCTACCCAAACCCATGTCCATTGAGTCCGTGATGCCATCCAACCATCTCATCCTCTGTCATCCCCTTCTCCTCCTGCCCTCAATCTTTCCCAGCATCAGGGTCTTCTCAAATGAGTCAGCACTTTGCATCAGGTGGCCAAAGTATTGGAGTTTCAGCTTCAACATCAGTCCTTCCAATGAATACCCAGGACTGATCTCCTTTAGGATGGACTGGTTGGATTTCCTTGCAGTCCAAGGGACTCTCAAGAGTCTTTTCCAACACCACAGTTCAAAAGCATCAATTCTTTGGCACTCAGCTTCCTTTATAGTCCAACTCTCACATCCATACATGACTACTGAAAAAATCATAGCCTTGACTAGACAGATCTTTGTTGACAAAGTAATGTCTCTGCTTTTTTAATATGCTGTCTAGGTTTGTCATAGCTTTTCTTCCAAGGAGTAAGTGTCTTAATTACCATCCACAGTGATTTTGGAGCCCCCCCAAATAAGTCAACCACTGTTTCCACTGTTTGCCCATCTATTTGCCATGAAGTGATGGGACCAGGTGCCATGATCTTAGTTTTCTGAATGTTGAGCTTTAACCCAACTTTTTCACTCTCCTATTTCACTTTCATCAAGAGGCTCTTTAGTTTTTCTTCACTTTCTGCCATAAGGGTGGTGTCATCTGCATATCTGAGGTTATTGATATTTCTCCCAGCAATCTTGATTCCAGATTTATGGTAGCCTTGAAAACCTGCAACCTCAGAACCACAGTGACTGAAAAAGTCAGCAGTTTAGTAGTCATTTATAGATGACAGAATGGATTTGGAATTCACCAAATGCCCATCCCTACAGATTTGTCACTATTTGGACTGCCTGGCAAATCTCTAGAAATCTCCATTCTTAGGGTTTGTCTTTATCTGACTTTACTTCAGAGCTTTGTCTGTGAAAAAGTCCCATCCCCAGACTGTCAAAAAATCAGCTGCAACTGTTTAACACTATAGTTCCTTAGACTTCCTAGTAGGTGTTAGTGGAAAAGAACCCGCCTACCAATGCAGGAGACCTAAGAGACGCAGGTTCAATCACTGAGTTGGGAATATCTCCTGGAGGAGGACATGGCAACCCACTCACTCCAGTATTCTTGCCTGGAGAAGCCTATGAACAGAGGAGCCTGGCGGGCTATGGTCCATAGAGTCGCAAAGAGTCGAACATGACTGAAGTGAATTAGCATGATTTAGCATGATAGTTCTCCAGTACTCTTGCTTGGAAAATCCCATGGACGGAGGAGCCTGGTAGGCTGCAGTCCCTGGGGTCGCTAAGAGTCAGACATGATTGAGCAACATCACTTTCAGTTTTCACTTTCATGCATTGGAGCAGGAAATGGCAACCCACTTCCGTGTTCTTGCCTAGAGAATCCCAGGGACGGTGGAGCCTGATGGGCTGCCATCTATGGGGTTGCACAGAGTCGGACATGACTGAAGTGACTTAGCAGCAGCAGCACGATAGTTCCCTGAGTTAGTCAGGGCAAACAAATGACTGTTCCAAAACTAAAAGTAAAATATAGGAAATGAGATATCCATAGGGGTCTTTGAAGATCTCTGAAAATTATCTCAGAATCTAAAAGGTGATGCACATATTCAATGTTGTACGTATGCCCAGAAAAGACCTGAGAAAAATCTAATCTCTCACATAAGACTGACCTTGAGGCTCTGCACAGTCAGGAAGTAAAGTTTAAGACATAATTGTTAACTGCCTCCCATGGTATTGAAGGCTTTCCCCAACACACACAGAGCCGTATGGCAAAAGCTGGGATAATTAGTAGCACTAAGCTAACTGAGCATTGACTTTGGTGGCCACATACAACATAGAATACAAACTTTATAGAATTGGTACAGGAAATTCACTAAATAAATAGCAGCAACAAAAACAACAACAAATAGCAACAACATCAAACACTGGATAGGAGAGTAATATAATTTTCACAGCTGCCATAAAGTATTATTTGACATGTCCTGTTTTCAACAAAAATTTCTAGGCACACAACAAGAACAGGGCAGTATTTAACACATATACAGGAAAAAAATTCAATAGGCAATGGCCCAAAGGAAGTCCCATAACTGGACTCCTAGACAAAGACTTAAGTTGGCTATTATAAATATGTTAAATGAAAAGAAATCATGTCTAAAGAATTAAAGAAAAGTAAGATAAGACTGTCTTACCAAACAATATAGAAAGAGATATACATTTTAAAAAAAATCAGAAAATTTGAAGTTGAAAAGTATAGTAATTAAAATGAGTTCACTAGAGGGGCTTGGCAGATTTTGACCTGACCAAAGAAGAATCAGTAAACTTGAACCTAGGTCAATTGAAATTATCCAGTATGGAGAACAGAAAGGACATAAAACATGTGGAAAAGTGAACTAAAAAAGTCTCTGAAAGAAATTAAATATCTACAGAAAAGGAAATATATCCCATGTTCATAGATAAGAAAACTTAATATTAAGATGCTAATGCTTCTCAAATTGATCAACAGTTTCAATGCAATGCCTATCCAATCCCAGTTGGCTCTTCATAAAAGCTGATGAACTCATCCTAAAGTTTATGTGGAATTGCAGGAGACCTAGAATACTCAAAAACATCTTGAAAAAGAAGAACAAAGTTTGAGGACTCACTGTTCTTTATTTCAAAACTTATTACCAGGAAACAATGATTAGAACAGTGTGGCACTGCCAAAAGGATGGACATATAAATCAACGGAATAGAGTTGGAAGTCCAGAAATAAACCATGTGTCTCTGGCAAGTTATTTTTTAACAGGGATGTCAAGACCATTCAATATGGATAGAATAGTCTTTTTATAAATGAATCTGGGACAACTGAAAACAATTTTAAAAAATAACTCAAGATGAATCAAAGACCTAAATGTAAGTGCTAAAACCATAAAACTCATAGAATAAAAAATAGGGGTAAATCTACACAGCCTTGAATTTGGCAAAGAATTGCAGAACAAACAACAGCAGGAAAAACAGATAAATTAGACTTTGCTAAAGTTGAAAATGTCTATGCTTCAAAAGTTGCTACCAAGAAAGTGAAAAGATACCCACAAAATGGGGAAATGTATTTGCAAATCATATATTTGATAAGGAATTTGTACCTAAAATATATAGAACATAAAACTCACTAATAAAAAGACAAATAACCTATTTAAAGAATGGGCAAAAGACTTACATAGACATGTCTTCAAAGAATATACAAATGGCCAATAAGTACATGAATAGATCTTCAATATCATTAGTCATCAGGTAATGCAAGTCTAAACTACAATGAAATACCACTTTCCTCCCACTATGTTAGCTATAATCAAAAAGTAAAGATAATAACAGGTGTTGATGAGGATGCAGAAAAATCAGAATCTTCATACACTGCTGTTGAGCATATAAAGTGGAGCAGCCACTTTGGAAAACAGTGACAGTTCCTCAAATGGTTAAAAATAGAGTTACCATATGACCTAGCAATTTTACTCCTAGGTATATACTCAAGAAAAATGAAAACATATGTTCACACAAAAGCTTGTACATGAATGTTTATAACAGCATTATTCATAGCTGAAATGTGGAAACCACCCACTTGTCCATCAACTAATGAGTATATAAACAAAATATGGTTATATCCATACTATAAAATATTATTTAGCCATAAAATGAATGAAGTGCTTATACTTTCAACAACATGGATTAACCTTGAAAACGTTATGCTAAGTAAAAGAACTCAGTCAGGGAATACAATATAATATATGACTCCATTTTAATGACATGTTTAGAAGAGGTAAATCCTTAGAGGCAGAAATGAGATTAACGGTTGCTTAGGGCTGAGAGAGATGGGGAACTTGGCGGATGATTATTTTTGAGGTGAAGAAAATGTTCTAAAATTTACTGTAGTGATGGTTGCATGTATTTGTAAACATATTAAAAACAGTGAATTCAATGAGTGATTTGTATGCATATCATATAGAATTATATCTCAATAAAGCTATTTTAAGATGAAGGTTAAGACATTGAAGATATAACAGAGAAGCAAATTGAATTTCTAGAGATGAGAAATACAGCATCTTTGGTGAGTACTACACTGTATGAGATAAATGGTGAAAAAGAAAAGATTAGATGAAGAAAATGTTAGTTAACTTAAATATACAGCAATAAAACTACCAAAACTAAGACTTTCATCAATGAGCCTGAACAGCCAACTATTGAGAAATTCATCTGCCCCTCACCTAAGACATGGATTCTGGTTCCAGTTGTCCAAAAGATACCTTGGGACAACCCTGTAACTTCTCTGACTCTCAGTTCTCAAAGACTTTTAAATGTTCATCAGGAGGGAATTAGAAAAAGAACATGAGGTACTGTCGCACAATAGAATATTGAACTGCAGTTAAGAGGAATGATATAGATCTCAAAACAAGGCTGAATGAAGAAAGCATACAGATGCAAACTTTGTGATACCTTTTAGAAAAGTTAAAACACACAAAAACAACACTACATGTTTTTATGTATGTAGAAGTATCAAAAATGGCCTGAAAGGAAAATCAGCAAACTGATAATAGTTCTTTCCTCTGAGGGGAAAAGAAGGGCACATGGAGGTGTCCCAGATTGAGCAGAGGCCATCAGCTTTATATGCAATGTTCTGTTCTAAATTTAAAACAATTTTAATTTCCATTTTTTTATGTTTGGCAAATAGCTTTCTGAAATTAAAAAATATAGATTCTCTTTTGTTAAATGGAGAGGGTTAGACTTGATAGTCCCTAAGATCTATTTGAGCTCTAAAATCTACAATTCTAAGACAAAAGGAGGATTTCAGTAGTGGAAGGTCACAACACTCTCAGTATTCTCTTGGGAGGGGGCTTCAGACTTTTCTCTGGGTTAAGTGGTTTATGTGTAAATGGCCCTGAGACAGGGGATGAACAACATGACCTCCAGGAGACAGGGGATGAACAACATGACCTCCAGGAGACAGGGGATGAACAACATGACCTCCAGGAGACAGGGGATGAACAACATGACCTCCAGGGCCTCATTTTGGCTAACTTGTCTCCTGGAAGATCAGAGCAGACCACCTTTAAGATCTACTCCAACACTGCTGTTGCTGCTGCTGCTGCGTTGCTTCAGTCGTGTCCGACTCTGTGTGACCCCATGGATGGCAGCCCACCAGGCTCCTCCGTCTCTAATATTCTCCAGGCAAGAACACTGGAGTGGGTTGCCATTTCCTTCTCCAACGCAGGCATGCATGCTAAGTCACTTCAGTCATGTCCGACTGTGCAACCCCGTAGATGGCAGCCCACCAGGCTTCTCTGTCCACAGGATTCTCCAGGCAAGAATACTGGAGTGGGTTGCCATTTCCTTCTCCAATTCCAACACTGAGTATATATGAAAACAAGTGAAGATGGACTCAGCTCTCTTGAATGATTCATTGCTTTCTGAACTACAGAAACCCTGTCCTGCGTTTAATGTAGAAGTTGAGGACCAGAAGTGCTTGACTACCAGATGTCCTGCTACAGAGAGGTCAAATTGTTTTGGATACTTCCACCATGGAATCCTTCTTTTGACAGGAAAATCAAGAGAACATGCTTTCCCCACAGAACTTTCTTCCCTTGCTTACTTTTTCTTTCACACTAACTGTTGTTGCTAATAGGAGCTGATTAGCTGAATTTCTTTATCTTTGACCAGTAGACAAGGCCTTGTTTGAAATTAAAAGACCCAGACATCTGATTGCCATTTACTGTGGTAAAAAGAACTAATTGCCAACTACTCTCTCACCCTCACTAGTTGTCTGTCTCTTTCCTCCTGTGTCTCTGTCTCTTCTAGGTCAGCAATGCAGGGCTGTTAGATACCTTCAATCCTGAATGCTGAGGATGCTCTCTTTCCCCCTGAATTTGATACATTCATTCCTACCTCTAAAGTAGTAGTCATGATGCATTTGGAATACTTCTTCCTTCTCCTCTGGGCCTAAGCCCAGTTATTCCTTCAAAAAGCCTTTCCTGACCATATCAGTGCACCTTGACCTCTCTTCCCTGAACTACTATGGCATAATAGCTATACCATATAGATAATCCTTATGTTACAATGTTTTGAATTATCTCACCATTTAAACAATATTAATCCTCTTTCTTCATCATCCCATTTCATAAATAAGGCTGGGAATTAGATGGATGGGTGATGGTGGCCAAAGGCAGTGGTCTATTAGGGCCCAGATGTTCACATAGTCTTTCATCACTCTTAGTTTCTTCTCCTTTTTTAGAGTGAGAATGTTAGGTTAATGTGTGGGTGGAAGACACACATGAGCAAATGAGCAAAGCTGATAGATAAATCAAGTTGATAAAGAAAAGCCCTTTAGGGTTCCTATGCATCATTTTCTAAGAACTTGGTGGCAATCTATCACTTCTGGATTCATTCATCAAATAAATAGGTCGGGTAGGTTTTATTAAAAAATGAATTTAGCTGCTGACTGGTTCTGCTACCTCATAGCCTGGGAATGTCTCTACTGGGTAAATTAAAGATTTTTCAAAAGCTTATAAATGTCAAACTTATTTTTCCTAATACACAGAAGCCCAAAAGTATAGTTAGAATTTCAGTCTATGTGATGAATAATCTGCATCTTTTGTGTCTACAAAAGCAGAAATCAATCAGTACAGCTGGTATCTTAGATTAGCTTTATAACTCAGAGAATTTACCATCAGTCTTCTTAGTTTAGTCACCCTGGATGTCAGCCTGAAGTTGAAGTTGAGCATGGAGAATCCCAAGTCACAGCTCAGCAAATTCTCACAGTAATCAAATGAACCTAGGATATTAGGGGCAGAGATGGTATGATCATTGGGCAAGGAGAACCTTTCCTAAGTTATTACCTTGAATATTCAAAACATAAGTTATGCTTGAGGATGGGGTGGGGGCAGATAGAAGTTGGAATGAGGGCTTACAAAAGAGCATGAAAACTTTAGGGGGTGATGGATATGTTTATTATCTTAATTGTGGTGACGGTTTTACAAGTGTATATTTATGTGAAAACTATCAAGTTGTACACTTTAAATATGTGGCATTTACTATATTTTAATTATGCTTCAATGAAACTGTTGAAAATAACTTGATTTAAATTTTAAAACATTGCATTCACTCATTAAGACAAATATTCATAAGGTATAATTTTCACCTTAACCCCTATGGTTAATAAAATTGACTTTGGAGTTGGAGAGACCTGTGGTTTTGTCATTATTAGCTGAATGACTTCTGAGTCACAGTTTCCCATCTAAAAATACAGATTGTAATGAGAGCACTTAATTCATATTTTCATGATTAAATGAGATAATGCATGGAAAACATTTAGTACAGTATTGAGCAGTAGTTAAGCCTTAAAGAAATGACAGTAATTATTTTACCTGTAAATGTGATATTAATCTTGGGTGAGAACATACAAAATCACTGGCAGATTCCAAAAGCAGTCAGTCATCTACTTTTATTAAATCTTCATTTTGTGGGCTGCTGCTACTGTGCTGCTGCTACTAAGTCACTTCAGTCATGTCCGACTCTGTGTGACCCCATAGACGGCAGCCCACCAGGCTCCCCCGTCCCTGGGATTCTCCAGGCAAGAACACTGGAGTGGGTTGCCATTTCCTTCTCCAATGCATGAAAGTGAAAAGTGAAAGGGAAGTCACTCAGTTGTGTCTGACTCTCAGTGACCTCATGGACTGCAGCCCACCAGGCTCCTCCGTCCATGGGATTTTCCAGGCAAGAGTACTGGAGTGGGGTGTCATTGCCTTCTCCACATTTTGTGGGCAGGTCCACATAATTGATGGGGCTTCCCAGGTGGCACTAGTGGTAAACAATCTGCCTGCCGATGCAAGAGACTGCTTTAATCCCTGAATCGGGACGATCCCCTGGAAAAAGGAACGGCAACTCACTCTTGCCTGGGAAATCCCATAGAGAGAGGAGCCTGTGGGCTACAGTTGATAGGGTGACAGAGGCACACATGACAGAAGCAGCTTGCGTGAAGTACATAACTGAAACTGGGTTGCCATTACCTTCTCCAGGGGATCTTCCTGACCCAGGGATCAAACCCATGTCTCCCGGATTGCAGGCAGATTCTTTACCGCCTGAGCCACCAGGGAACCCACTGGGAAGTAAAAAGGTAAGAAAATCAGACCTCACACCCCCAACCTCACTGAGCTAATACATTGAATGGGAGAGATGGGACATGTGTTTGAATGAGATTGTACCAAAGTATGTACAGTCTTTGTATACAAAAGTATACTCTGTATACAAAAGTATGTACGTCTTTGTATACAAAGACATCCTGATGTAAGTACGAGAGTTGATGCAAGTAATAGTAAGGGGAGGGTGTGGGCAGGGTTTCCTGGGGAGGGCAAGATGAGAGTCCAACCTACTGAGGAACAGTGTGGGCTTTGTAGTCAAACAGATGAGGGGTTTGAGTCCCACCCTGACTGCTTAGCTGGGAGAGCCCAAGTGAGTAACTGCAGCTTCCTGAACCTCAGTTTCATACATGGAGATACTAATATCTTCTTCCTTAATGTTGTTGTGAAGATTGTATTAAGTAATACATTTTTAGCACTTGGCACAGAGTCTACAATATAGTAAGCAAAGCATTTAACAAAATGTGAGCCCGTTCATCATTATATCTCCAAATCTCAGGGTTCTTTTTCACTTTTATTCCACCACATTTTTCCCACCATATAGATGGGAGATTCACTAACCAAAGCACTCCTGATATGCCTGCAGTGTCGCAGGTTCTCAGCAGTCCTCATGATTTCTGCCCTTTTGAATTCCACTTAACCATTCTAGCTGGTTATTAGAGCTAACACTTACATGGTTCTATGACACAATATTTTGGGTCAAACAATGTAGGACATTTTAGAGACTACCCACTGCCCCCAAGTCTTGCTGTGCCTGGGTGCATTAGTCGGCTTGGGCTACTGTAACAAAATACCATAGACTGGGAGGCCTAAACAACAGATCTTTATTCTTTCACATTTTTGGAGGCTGGAAGTTCAAGATCAAGCTGCTGGCCCATTCATTTCCTGGTGAGGACCGTCTCCCTGGTTTCCTAGGCGGCAACCTTCTCACTGGGTCCTCACATGATGGAGAGAGGAAGCAGACTCTCTGGTATCTGCTCTTGTAAGGACACTAGTCCTATCACTGGGCTTCCCAGGTGGTGCAGTGCTAAAGAATCCTCCTGTCAATGCAGGAGACACAAGAGATGCAGGTTCTATCCATGGATCAGGAAGATCCTCTGGAGAAGGGAATAGCACTGTTTTATTCTTGCCTGGAGAATTCCATGGACAGAGGAGCCTGGCAGGCTACAGTATATGGGGTCACAAAGAATCGGACACAACTGAGCAACTAGCACTTTCACTTTCACTTTCATCCCTGGGTCGGGAAGATCCCCTGGAGAAGGCAATGGCTACCCGCCCACTCCAGTATTCTTGCCTGGAAAATCTCATGGATGGAGGAGCCTGTCGGGCTACAGTCCATAGGGTGACCAAAAGTTGGACATGACTGAGCATGCACACATAAGTATAGTCCTGTCATGAGGGCTCCACATTCATAACCTCATCTAACCCTAATCACCCCCTAAAGGCCTAATCACCAATCATCATCATATTGGGAGTTACAACTTCAATATATGAATTTAGGCAGGGGAGACACAATTTCATCCATAGCACCAGGCTGCCAATTTATGTTCAGTTCAGTCACTCAGTCGTGTCTGACTATGCCAGGCCTCCCTGTCCATCACCAACTCCCAGAGTTCACTTAAACTCACGTCCATCGAGTCGGTGATGCCATCCAGCCATCTCATCCTCTGTCATTCCCTTCTTCTCCTGCCCCCAATCCCTCCCAGCATCAGGGTCTTTTCCAATGAGTCAGCTCATTGCATGAGGTGGCCAAAGTATTGGAGTTTCAGCTTTAGCATCAGTCTTTCCAATGAACACCCAGGACTGATCTCCTTTATTAAGTAAATGAAAAGAGCAATTTTGTAGTTTTCTAGGCCCCCAACTTTGAGTTACCTAGCATTTAGGATTCCTGCTTTGCATACATGTGGTCCAGGTTTGACTCTTGGTGTTGGAATACTGGCCTGGTAAAAAGTGGGCCCTCTACTTCTGGCTTTCTTNCATATAGATGGGAGATTCACTAACCAAAGCACTCCTGATATGCCTGCAGTGTCGCAGGTTCTCAGCAGTCCTCATGATTTCTGCCCTTTTGAATTCCACTTAACCATTCTAGCTGGTTATTAGAGCTAACACTTACATGGTTCTATGACACAATATTTTGGGTCAAACAATGTAGGACATTTTAGAGACTACCCACTGCCCCCAAGTCTTGCTGTGCCTGGGTGCATTAGTCGGCTTGGGCTACTGTAACAAAATACCATAGACTGGGAGGCCTAAACAACAGATCTTTATTCTTTCACATTTTTGGAGGCTGGAAGTTCAAGATCAAGCTGCTGGCCCATTCATTTCCTGGTGAGGACCGTCTCCCTGGTTTCCTAGGCGGCAACCTTCTCACTGGGTCCTCACATGATGGAGAGAGGAAGCAGACTCTCTGGTATCTGCTCTTGTAAGGACACTAGTCCTATCACTGGGCTTCCCAGGTGGTGCAGTGCTAAAGAATCCTCCTGTCAATGCAGGAGACACAAGAGATGCAGGTTCTATCCATGGATCAGGAAGATCCTCTGGAGAAGGGAATAGCACTGTTTTATTCTTGCCTGGAGAATTCCATGGACAGAGGAGCCTGGCAGGCTACAGTATATGGGGTCACAAAGAATCGGACACAACTGAGCAACTAGCACTTTCACTTTCACTTTCATCCCTGGGTCGGGAAGATCCCCTGGAGAAGGCAATGGCTACCCGCCCACTCCAGTATTCTTGCCTGGAAAATCTCATGGATGGAGGAGCCTGTCGGGCTACAGTCCATAGGGTGACCAAAAGTTGGACATGACTGAGCATGCACACATAAGTATAGTCCTGTCATGAGGGCTCCACATTCATAACCTCATCTAACCCTAATCACCCCCTAAAGGCCTAATCACCAATCATCATCATATTGGGAGTTACAACTTCAATATATGAATTTAGGCAGGGGAGACACAATTTCATCCATAGCACCAGGCTGCCAATTTATGTTCAGTTCAGTCACTCAGTCGTGTCTGACTATGCCAGGCCTCCCTGTCCATCACCAACTCCCAGAGTTCACTTAAACTCACGTCCATCGAGTCGGTGATGCCATCCAGCCATCTCATCCTCTGTCATTCCCTTCTTCTCCTGCCCCCAATCCCTCCCAGCATCAGGGTCTTTTCCAATGAGTCAGCTCATTGCATGAGGTGGCCAAAGTATTGGAGTTTCAGCTTTAGCATCAGTCTTTCCAATGAACACCCAGGACTGATCTCCTTTATTAAGTAAATGAAAAGAGCAATTTTGTAGTTTTCTAGGCCCCCAACTTTGAGTTACCTAGCATTTAGGATTCCTGCTTTGCATACATGTGGTCCAGGTTTGACTCTTGGTGTTGGAATACTGGCCTGGTAAAAAGTGGGCCCTCTACTTCTGGCTTTCTTGCCTGGGAAATTCCATGGACAGAGGATCCTGGTAGACTATAGTCCATAGGGCTGCAAAGAGTCAGACACAACTGAAGTAACTAAACAACAACAATGGCAACAAATAATCACTGGACTGTGCTTCCCTGGTAGCTCAGTGGTAAAGAGTTTGCTTGCCAATGCAGGAGAGGTGGGTTTTATCCCTGGGTCAGGAGGATCCCCTGGAGAAGGAAACGGCAACCCACTCCAGTATTCTTGCCTAGAGAATCCCATGAACAGAGGCACCTGGTAGGCTATAGTCTATGGGGTTGCAAAAGAGTTGGACACAACTTAGCCACTAAACAACAACAGAAAGGCAGTGGAGTTGGACAGTTTGAACTCAGATTCCTGAGCAGAACTGCCTGAGTTTGAAATATAGCTTTGCTATTTATCAGCTGTGAGACTTCAAAGAACTTAATTATCGTCTCTTTGATGTAGTTTCCTCATCTGCAGAATGGAGATAATATCATACAAACATACCTTATAGGGTTGTGATGAGGATTCAATGAGCTAAGAAAGCAAAGAACTTAGAACCTAGGAAGTGCTCATTATTGTTAGCTGTTCTTATCCATTAGAAAGCAGCCTCCATGAAGAAGGGGATTTTTGTTTGCTTTGGTCACTGCCCTGTCTCAAGCACATAGACTAGCGCCTGGTACATAGAAGATGCTCAGGAAATATTTGTTGATACATGAATGAATCTTTAATTCCTTTCTGTCTTTTGAACCTCATATTCAATCTATCAGTTCTACTTTCAGAATAGAGCTACAATTTGACCAGTTTTCACTGCCTTCACTACCATCTGGTCAATATCCTCCATCTCCTTTCAGCTGAATGATCACAACAGTATTCTAACTGGCCTTACTATTTTTTCCTTTTTCCTCTGAAAACCTGCTTCCTTCTCCCTACCCAGAGTCTTGTCTTTGAACAGCACTATGAATGATCTCTTTTAAACGTACATAAGATTACACTGCTCCTCTACTCAAAACCCTCCCATGACTCTCAGCTCATCCACAGCAAAGGGCAAAATGTTTACCTGATCTGTTTTTACCTACCGCTCTGATCTCCTCTTTTAGTATTTTCCCTTTGGTTTGTTGCATCTCAGCCACACTGGAAGAGAACAGAATTTCTGCAACACACCAGGCACATACTCCTGCCTCAGCATCCTCACATTTGCTTTTTCTTCTGCCAGGAATGCTCTTCTCCCCAGATATGCCCTTAGGTCACTTCCTCACTTCCTTCAGCCCTCTGCATAAATATTGCTACTGGAGACATCATGTATGATCATCCTATGTAAAATAGCATCCCAACCCCTACTACACCCTAGCCACCTTACTCTGATTTAGTTTTCTCCATAGCACTTTTCATCACCTGACCTACTGAGTATTTGTTGATCAGTGACTGTCTGTCTTACCTCTCCAAAATGGCATCTCTAATAGGGCAGGTACTTGGGCAGGTTTGTTCACTTTGCTTCTTCAATAAATATTTGCTGAATGAATGAATCAATGGTCTTTCAAAAGTAATGTCCTTCACTAAAGTTTGCTTACTCTAAGGAACAGCTTATATTCTATATAACCTCATTCCAGGGCCAGCTATATTTGGCTTTGATTACTGAGAGTGGAAAAAATAAATAATTTTTCCTTAATAAAATCAGTTTGATAGGCAAATTATAGGAAAATACAGGGTTCATGGGGGGAGATATTAACAAAAGTCCTTGAGGATGAAAATTTGGAGGGGCAATTGGAGAACCCCAGAGTTAGTAGAAGGAAAGAAATCATAAAAATTAGGGCAGAAATAAATGCAAAANGTATACGAGACAGCAAAAGAGACACAGATGCATGGAATGGACTTTTGGACTTTGAGGGAGAGGAAGAGGGGGGGAAGGTTTGGGAGAATGGCACTGAAACATGTGTGCTGTCGTGTGGGAAACGAATCGTTGGTCTATATTCGGTTCAGGATACAGGATGCTTGGGACTAGTGCACGGGAATGATCCAGAGAGTTGATGTGGAGTGGGAGATTGGGGGGGCGGGGTTCAAGATTGGGAACTCATGTACGCCTGAGATGAAATAATAAAAATAATAATAAATTAAAAAAATAAAAATAAAAAAATTAAAAAATAATTAAAAAAAAAAAAGAAAATTTGGAGGGGCAAGGATCCTACTATGGCATCACTCCTCCGTACTGTGAGCCTAGTTAAAACCTTGCCATCCTGAGGCCATAAGTACTGAGGGTCAGCTCCCTTTGGTTGCATTTAAAAATCATTCTGAAGAGTCTGTTCCATTATTTTTATAAAATAACATCTTTCAAAAGACTCAAACTTTTAACAGTATTTTCTGGAAAAATGTATTTTTTTTTTTTTTTTGGCAGAGGAGGATGGGGGCAAGGGAAGAGACAAGTAGACGTTTATATAACATTAATTACACAGAGCAACAATTAACTTTTAAAATAAGAACACCTTCTCTATTCTGACTTTTTTCCTTTGGAGGTGAAACCTTGGAAAATAATTAATGACAACTCTATTTTAAAAAATTGATGACATTCTGACTTAAAAAAAATTATAGTGGGCAAATGGTAGGAACATTTTTTACAAACCTCAAAGCTATTGACAAGGTTATTGAAGCTTGGGATTATTTAAGTTTGTTGAAACTCCAAATAAAATGTTTGATTCATAGATCTTGGCTTGGGGCTATGAGTTTCTACTTTGCAGAAGAGACAATTCAAATAATAGGAAGACTCTGGTCTTCCCGTCTATGTTAAGCCAGATGAGTCACAATGAGCTTTGGGCGGGGTGGGGGAAGCTCTTTGCTTTTACCAAGCACAAATCAACCAGGACTCTCTGGGCCACTTCCTGAGGTTTTGCACACGGTGGCTAACAGTCAGGAAGAAGAGCTAAGCTGCCAGACTGAACAATTCAGGGCAGTCTTCACCTTCTTTGCTTTTGACCCAAATTATAATTACCAGGGAGGAGAGGCAAGGCAGTTGCCCAGAACTCAGGATTGGGTGTGAGGAAGGGGAAAGCAAGTAGGCCCATTGTTTTCTAGAGAAAGTTTTTTTTTTTAATTTTCACTGTGCTGGGTCTTTGTTGCTGTGTGGGCTATTCTCTAGTTGCAGTGAGTGGATGCTACTCTCTAGTGGTGCGTGGGCTTCTTACTGCAGTGGCCTCTCTTGTTGTGGGGCATGGGCTCTAGGGTGTGCAGGCTTCAGTACTTTAGGCGCATGGGCCCAGTAGTTGTGGCACCTGGGCTTAGTTACTCAGAGGCATGTGGCATCCTCCTGAATCAGGGATTGAACCTGTGTTTCCTGAACCTGCAGGCATGTTCTTTACCACTCAGCCACCAGGGAAGCCCGGGGCCACTGTCTTCTAAACCTCACCTCACCTGAATGCTACTTCCTAGACGTCTAGGAAATGTCCTTGGTAGCAGACATCCCATAACACAGACGCAGCTTCCCCTGCATCCAGCAAGTCTATCCGGGGGAGACCCTCTTGGTGGGACACAAGTGCACCTTGTGGCCCCACTTTCTCCTCTGAATGGCACCACTGTTCCTTGAGCCGAGTGCCGACAGTGTGTCTCTGCTCTCCTCAGCAGCTCCTTCCCAATTTTTCACCCATATATACCTCCTGCTCGTTCTGATTGCCTAGATTGTGGAACTAAAAGGACAAACTAACCAATCCAAGCCACTTATATGTGCAGCCTCCTGTGGTTTTGATGTTCAATGCGGATGTCATTAGAGAGCTGAGGTCTATGTGGCTCCACCACTTGCAGTACCATGTTTCAAGACTCTTAGACTCTTGTCATGGTGTTTTTCAAATTTTCCCCAAGTTGGACAGGTACACGGTCTATCTTACACAAGTGAATAGACAGCATGCTTTAAACACTCCTTCATTTGTTTTAAAATAGTAAGGTTTGGGATCTAGCAATCAGTCAGAGTATCTATGTGTAGCATTTTGGAAGCAGAAAGAAACTGGAAACAGAACCATTGTGACTCCATGCTAATCAGCTTGAATGCAAGCAGAGTAATTAAAGAACCTTTCTACTATTTATACTTCCTCCTTCACCACAAAGACTTCAGTAGGATACCAAATAACTGGTCTATAACCTTCAAATAGATCAAGGTCATTGAAATGAAGGCAAGACTGAGGAACCATTGCTAACTGCAAGGAACTAAAGAGGCATAATAACTAAATGCAACTCATCATTCTGAACTGAATATTTTTTCTCGAAAGGACATTAATAGGGCAGTTGGCAAAACCTGATTGGGAGCTTTAAGCATTTAGTTGGCACCGATGTTCAGATGTTCATTTCCTGATTTGTTGGTTGTATTGTGATTATGTAGAGGGATGTCCTGGTTTGCAGGAAACGCAAATAATTCATGAGTAGTGAGCATTGGTGTGGCAATTTATACACAGAAGGGTCAGGAAAATAAGGTTATTTTCCCCTCTTCAGGGGGGAACTTTTATAAAGCTTTTTGTGTTAAAATATATATTATACACCAAGGTGGGGAGTGAGGGGAAGAGTTCCGTGGGAGTCAGTCATTCTAACAGCCCTGTAAACAGAGGATGTTGATAGCTATTCCTTGTCCCTTGGGACTTAAGCAAGCCTACAGACTAATGATGTGGACATTCATTTCAGAGAGTGTGTGGGTGCCCACTACTAGTGCAGCAAGCACTGGGCAAGGTGCTGGCTGTATAATGGTGAGCAAAACCAGATGTGAGGCCTGCTTTCTTGGAGCTTCTGATCTCATGGGTGAGACAGACATTAATTAAGTAATTACATCAATCAGTATATAATTATAAACCAAGATAAATATTCTGAAGGAAAGGAACACAGTTCTAAGGAAATGTAAACTATAGCAGAGAGTTGATGAAGGCCTCTATGAAGAAATAGAGCTTAAACTGAGATTTGAAGAGTCAGTGGGCATGAATGAGACAGAAAAAAAAAATTGTATTCCAATAGAAAGAATATCAGACCTGAAGTGCTGTGGAGGAATAGAAACGAAGCCAGGGTGGCTGGAGTCTAGACTGCAAGGGAGAATTGGGAGATGAATCTGGAGAGTTCCATAGAGGAGTTTCTCAATGGAGGTGCATTGGCTTTGTTGTTCAGTTGCTAAGTCACATCCAACTCTTTGCAACCCCATACATAGACTGCAGCATGCCATGCTCGCCGTCCTTCACTACCTCCTTCACTATATTTCCGTGTATACTCTTGGAATTAAAAAGGAGAAAGTCATTCCCTTAAAAAAATTGTTCTGACTGCAATGCATAAAATGGAGAGTTTCCCCAGAGACCCGCCATTATAAAATTGTTAGAATCCAGAGGCTGCCTTGGGGTAGGTGGCAGAGGGGATAACTGTGCAAGATCTCACCAGATACTAATAGTAAAGCTTGAATGTGCATCTGTACTAGGAACTGTTTCTTAAATACTTAATATATACCAGGTTTATGATTTATATACATCATTTTATTTTATTCTTTGCGATAACCCTGCAAAGTATTATGAGATCCTTATATTTCAGATGAGAAAATGTAGCATCAGTGTTTAGTGACTCAACAGCATGCAAATGATGATGATCTATATCCAGAGGTGGCTTCCCTGGTGGCTCAGTGGTAAATAACTCGCCTGCCAATGCAGGAGATGCGGGTTCAATTCCTGGGTCAGGAAGACCCCCTGGAGAAGGAAATGGCAAACCACTCCAGTATTCTTTCCTGGGAAATCCTACAGACCGAGTAGCTTGGTGGGCTACAGTCCATGGGGTCACAAAAGAGTCAAGCGCAACTTAATGACTAAACAACAATAGCATATCCAGAGGCAGGTAGCTGAAGTGTACATAGGAGGGAACAAGAACATAGCAGGTTACTGTGAGATACTTGAAATCCAGCCAGCAATATGGCTGAGTAGACTGGAACAAAGGCATGGTGACTTTTATTTTTATTTTTTTTAATTTACTTTTTAATTTTAATTGGAGGCTGATTACTTTACAATATTGTAGTGGTTTTTGTGGCATGGTGACTTTCATAACCACTCAGCTCTGTAGTAATGACAACAACAAACAATAATATTAGTAGCTAGTGTTGACTGAGAGTTTTTATTAGAGGCCTGGCACTATGCTTAGAGATTTGTTTCTATTATCTCAGTTAATTCTTACTCCGACCTTATGAGACATGCACTGTTGGTATTTCCTCTTTATAGATGAGGATGCTCAGGTTTGGAGAGGTTAAGATATTTGCCCAAAGTCATACAGCCAGTAAGTATGGAACCAGGACACTAAGCCAGGTCTATGTGACTCCTAAATGTAAGCTGTTAACCATTCTGCTATAGTGAGTTAATAGCAAAACTATCCCTAATTCTGGAATGGGTGGAATCTGTGTGGGATATACAGAAGCTTAAATGGAGGCCAGATGACAGAAGGTCAGGCTGAGGAGTTTGGATCCAATTATAGAAGCACTGGAAAGTCATTAGAGACATTAAAGCATTATTGGGGCTTCCCTGGTGGCTTAGATGGTAAAGAATCTGCCTGCAATGCAGGAGATTTAGGTTTGATTCCTGGGTTNCTGTGTGGGATATACAGAAGCTTAAATGGAGGCCAGATGACAGAAGGTCAGGCTGAGGAGTTTGGATCCAATTATAGAAGCACTGGAAAGTCATTAGAGACATTAAAGCATTATTGGGGCTTCCCTGGTGGCTTAGATGGTAAAGAATCTGCCTGCAATGCAGGAGATTTAGGTTTGATTCCTGGGTTGGGAAGATTCCCTGGAGAAGGGAATGGCAACCCACTCCAGTATTCTTGCCTGGAGAATTTCATGGACAGACGAGGCATTATTATTGATATTAGCAAAAAAAAAAGTTCTGGCAATGAATGTCAGGTGTAAGATGCATTTTGATGGGGAGAGACAGGCAGGAATGGCTGCACAATTTGTGCATGTGTGGGTGCTCAGTCACTCAGTCACGTCCAACTCTTTGCGACCCCATGGACTACAGTCCACCAGGTTCCACTGTCCATGGAATTTTCCAGGCAAGCATACTGGAGTGGGGTGCCATTTCCTACTCCAGGGCATCTTCCTGACTCAGGGATCGAACTCAAGTTTCCTGCATCTCCTTCACTGGCAGGTGGATTATTTACTACTGAGCCACCTGGGAAGTCCCATATAATTTGTGGGCTAACTGCAAAATGAAGGCGCAGGATCCTTTGTTCAAGAATTATTAAAACTTTTAAGACAGTGACAGCAGAGTGTTAAAGCAAGTGTGAGTCCCTGTGAAAATGCACAAATAGCATGCTCAGGAGACAAGCTCTGGAGATAGGAAGATAATCAAGATGGTAGTGCATAGTAGAGGGGGCAGGGTGAAGATAATCAAGATGGTAGTGCATAGCAGAGGGGGCTAAGGTGGCAGTGGTGCAGCTAGAAAGAAAAGGATGAGTGCAAGTCTCACTGGCAAGGAGAAGCAACACAATTCCACACGTGGTCCTCTCTCTTTCACCTCCCGTCAGTTCAGTTCAGTTCAGTTCAGTCACTCAGTCATGTCTGACTCTTTGCGACCCCATGGACTGCAGCAGGCCAGGTTTCCCTGTCTATCACCAACTGCCAGAGCTTGCTCAAACTCATGTCCATCGAGTCAGTGGAAATCCAACCATCTCATCCTCTGTATTCCTTTCTCCTCCTGGGTTCAATCTTTCCCAGCATCAGGCTCTTTTCAAATGAGTCAGTTCTTTGCATCAGGTGGCCAAAATATTGGAGTTTCAGCTTGAGCATCAGTCTTTCCAATGAATATTCAGGACTGATTTTCTCTTTATGATTGACTGGCTTGATCTCCTTGCAGTCCAAGGGACTCTCAAGAGTCTTCTGCAATGCCACAGTTCAAAAGCATCAATTCTTTGATGCTCAGCTTTCTTTATAGTCCAATTCTCACATCTATATATGACTACTAGAAAAACCATAGCTTTCACTAGATGGACCTTTGTTAGCAAAGTAATGTTTCTGCTTTTTACTGTGCTGTCTAGGTTGGTCATAGCTTTTCTTCCAAGGAGCAAGTATCTTTTAATTTCATGGTTGCAGTCACCATATGTAGTGATTTTAGACCCCCCCAAAATAAAGTCTATCACTGTTCCCATTGTTTCCCCATCTATTTGCCATGAAGTGATGGTACCAGACGCCATGATCTTGGTTTACTGAATGTTGAGTTTTAAGCCAGCTTTTTCACTCTCCTCTTTCACTTTCATCAAGAGGCTCTTTAGTTCTTCTTCACTTTCTGCCATAAGGGTGGTGTCATCTGTGTATCTGAGGTTATTGATATTTTTCCCAGCAATCTTGATTCCAGCTTGTACTTCATCCAGTCTGGCATTTTGCTTGATGTACTCTGCATATAATTTAAATAAGCAGGGTGACAATATACAGCCTTGATGTACTTCTTTCCCAATTTGGAAACTGTTGTTCCATGTACAGTTCTAACTGTTGCTTCCTGACCTGCATACAGGTTTCTCAGGAGGCTGGTAAGGTGGTCTGGTATTCCCATCTCTTTAAGAATTTTCCACAGTTTGTTGTGATCCACACAGTCAAAGGCTTTGGCATGGTCAATAAAGCAGATGTTTTTCTGGAACTCTTTTGCTTTTTTTGATGATCCAGCAGATGTTGGCAATTTGATCTCTGGTTCCTCTGCCCTTTCTAAATCCAGCTTGAAACTCTGGAACTTCACAGTTCATGTACTGTTGAAGCCTGGCTTGGAGAATTTTGAGCATTACTTTGCTAGCATGTGAGATGAGTACAATTGTGTGGTAGTTTGAACATTCTTTGACATTGCTGTTTTGGGACTGGCATGAAAACTGACCTTTTTCAATCCTGTGGCCTTTGCTGAGTTTTCCAAATTTGCTGGCATATTGAGTTGCAGGAGACCCAGGTTTGATCCTTGGGTTGGGAAGATACCCTAGAGGAGGAAATGGTAACCCACTCCAGTATTCTTGCTTGGAAAATTCCATGGACAGAGGAGCCTGGCAGGCTACAGTCCATAGGGTTGCAAAGACTCAGACATGACTGAGTGACTAACGCACACACAAAGTACACAGTACACGTAATGTGCTTGAATTATCCTGAAACCACATCCCCCTCCCCATCCCAGTCCATGGAAAAATTGTTTTCCATGAAACTGGCTCCTGGCACCAAAAAGGTTGGGGAATGCTGTTTCTTGGGACTAGAAAGGGAGTTCCTATGTGGGTTAGAATTAGAGGTTACACAGCAGAACCTCCCAGTTTCCATGCCTAAGAGTCTGTGTGAATCCTGAAGCTCACTCCAGGTACAAGGGGATGAGGCAGTGCAACAGATTCATGACCTTTATGTATAGCATCTCCTGTATTGTCAGCACTTCCTTGACCCTGTTCCCCCTTGTCTGCCCCTTAGGACTCAGAGGCACTCTAGGTGATCCTTGTCCAAAATGGAAGCCTTTGAATGGCTCCATGGAAAGTAACTTTTCTCTCCATCAAGTCACTCTGACCAAAGGACACTTTG
>SJYA01003344.1:260265-276986 GCA_006410615.1 Neotragus moschatus | reverse complement strand
TGGTGAACACTTGTGCTGTGCTAAGTTGCTTCAGTCAAGCCCGACTCTTTGTGATCTTGTGAACTGTAGCTTGCCACACTCCTCTGTCCATGGGAGTCTCCAGGCAAGAATACTGGACTGGTTTGCCATACCCAACACTTACTGATGTGAAAAAGAGGAAAAGTCGACTCTTCTTTTGAGGATCAGTTGAATGAACTCACTAAAGCTGTGTGTCACACACTTGAGCAGGCATCAGGGTTACCTGGAGAGCTTGTTAAAATACAGATTGCAGGGCCCCACCCCCAGAGTTGCTGCTTTAGTAGGACTGGGGTGGGGCCTGAGAATTAATTTTTTAGCAAGTTTTATGGACCACAGATTAAGAATTACTATTCTAGTCTATAACATGAGTGTGATAATACTTGACTTCATTCCTCCTGAAGGTTGCCAGTCATCTCCAAGTTTTAGGTGAGAATGGTTTTGGACATAATATATCAGTTTTCTCCATCATTGTGAATGTGCAGAAACACCTTCCAAATCATATCTGCCCTTATGCTTTCTCAGAGCACTGTGGAAGAAACGTGAGGTCGTGTAGGCTGCATCTAAGCTGGAATGTACCTTGTTGTTGTTCAGTCGCACAGTTGTGTCCTACTCTTTGAGACCCCATGGACTGGGATATATCAGGCTTCCTTATTCTTCACCATCTCCCAGAGTCTGTTCAAATTCATGTCCATTGATTCAGTGATGCTATCCAGTCACCTCATTCTCTGTCACCCCCTTCTCCTCATGGCTTTAATTTTTCTCAGCATCAGGGTCTTTTCCAACGAGTCTGCTCTTCACATCAGGTGACCAAAGTTTTGGGGCCTCAACTTCAGCATCAGTCCTTCCAATGAATACTAAGTGTTGATTTCCTTTAGGATTGACTGGTTTGATCTCCTTGCTGTCCAAGGGACTCTCAAGAGTCTTCTCCAACACCACAAGGATGTGCCTAACCCAATCCAAATATAAGCTTGAATCCTCCCACTTCTTTTGTTCATTTATTCCTTGAAGGATTATGAGCAGCAACTTCTTTATCTGGTTCTGTGAACTAATAATCTGTTTATCTTAACTGCTCCCATTGGAGGTTCCCCAGTGGTTGCTCCCAGGAAATTTACCTGTTCAGGCTGTGTGGGCCTAATGTCTATTGTAGACCTTGGTCATAGCAGCACTCAATGTATGCTAGTTTCCTTGCTTACGAACTAGTAATACTTCCTCAATACACAAGAGCCATCCTGATATCCCTCTGCTCCAAACCAGGGTGTTGACCAGGAGATAACTGAAAAGGGAAAGTCCTCTAGATGACAGCCTACCATATATTTCTATAAATGGTGGTTCTTGACTCTGGTTGCACATTAGTGGGTAACTTTTAAAACACAGTGCCTGGGCCCCATATCAGACTGAATTCTGACCTCTGCATGCACGGCCCAGGCATCAATATTTTTAGAGCTCCCACCAGGCTCATCTCTCTATAGGATTATCCAGGGAAGAATACTGGAGTGGGTTGCCATTCCCTTCTCCAGGGGAATCTTCCCAACCCCGGGATTGAACCCAGGCCTCCTGCGTTGCAGGCAGATTCTCTACTGTCTGAGCCATCAGGGAAGCTCTCCAGATGATTCTAATGTGCATCCAAGGCTCTGAACTGGTGTTAAAACCAAAGCCCCCTTTCCCTTTACTCCGCTTTCTTGCCTTTTAAAGCAGAGTTTCGGAAGGGATTCAGAAAAGCCATGGTCCTGAAACAACAATGGGTATTAGAATCACTTGAGTCCCACAGACTTCAGGCCTCACTCTGAGAGTTTCTGATTCTGTAAAACTGGGGTGAAGCCTGGGACTCTGGATTTCTAATAAGTTCCCAGGTGATGTGGATGCTGCAGTTGAGGGAAGGGACACAGTTCTCTTCATCTAATACCCCTTAGACAGTTGGGCTTCCCAGGCGGCTCGGTGGTAAAGAATCTGCTTAGCAACACAGGAGATGTGGGTTCGATCCCTGGGTGGGGAAGATCCCCTGGAGGAGAGAATGGCAACCCACTCCAGTATTCATGCCTGGGAAATCTCATGGACAGAGGAGCCTGGAGGGCTACAGTCCATGGGGTCACAAGAGTCGGACATGACTGAGTGACTAAAACAACAACAAGACAGTTGAGATGTGTGAGATTTTTTTTACCCTCAATTTCCGTGATAATTTTCCAGCACTGTAAGGGTGTGCACACTTATGCAGCTCTGTTGCAGAGAGTGACATGAGAGTTACCAAGTGTCCATTTGGAAAGATAAGTGAAAGACAAAGGGACGCCATTAAGGGAACTAAGCGCACCTTCTCCTGGATAATGGAAGGCAGCCAGCAGCTGAGGAAAGAGTTAAATTATTAGGTTGTTTATCTTAATTCAGCCTCTGTAGGACTTGGGGATCTCTGCCTCTACCTCCACCTGCCGTGGTTAGAACTGTCTTCTACCATTTAAAGAGAAACAGGTTCACTGATAAAGCACAAAGGTAAATTAGAGATCACAGGCAGTAAGAAAGCCAGAACAAAACAAATCACAAGCCATACCTAATTCCGGGCAGCATACCAGAAAGAGTGTTTGAGGTTGTTTTTGAATGTCACAGTCAGCTTTAGCTAACACTGCCCAGTGCTTACAAGCTTAATTATTCGCCACAAAGATGGAGGGAGGGGTAGCTAGCTAGGGATGAAGTTGGGAGAGAATTGGTTTAGTCATTCTGTTGGCTCAGAATAACTGGCAACGCAACTCCTGCATAGCCATCCACTCCCTCTTCTCTCCTGGATCAAAGGCAAGAATAAAGGCAATAAATTAGTCCAGCAGCCTCAAGACACCAATTACATTATTCTTTGCGGAGAAGCCCCTCTAGGAGGTTGGAGAGTGTGTGTGCCCCCCAACAATAACAACTTTGTTAGATATTGAGTCTTTCTTACTGACTTTTCTCTTGAACAGATCAGAGTGGGGATGAACTGGCATAACTGCTGGCCTGGCTAGGGGTGCTCAGAAGTCAGGGTTGGCAGGTCAGTCCTAATACCTTTCCTCTTCCTGGCTCCACATCCCAGTAACACAAGAAGCAGAATGCTCGCCATCCTCTCAGGTCCTTTTCCTCAGAATGACCATCAGTTCACCTTCTTGAGGGCTTGGTCCAACCAAACCACGTATTGGGTTGGCCAAAAAGTTCGTTTGGGGTTTTACATAACAGCTTATGGAAACATCGAATGAACCTTTTTCGCCAACCCAGGATTTCTCAGGGCTAAGCTTTTGCTGTGTGTGCACGTGTGTCAGTGTGTGTGTGTGGGAGTGTGTGTGGGGGGGAGAGGGTGGTGACATTTGTATTACAGCTTGTTGACCATCCAAATTCAGACTCCTTGGATTTAAATCCCACCCGTACATTCTATTAGCTGTATTACCTTGAACAAATCACTTCTCAACTCTGAGCCTCAGTTCTTACCAGTAAGCAAGGGTTATAACCCAAAGAGTCTAATACAGAGAGTTGTTTTGAGAGCTAAGAAACAATTCATATAAGAACACTTAGCTTGGCACGTTATAAGGACTTAACACATATCAGCTGTTGTTATCACGGTCATGAATTTTACAGAAGCAAAGAGAGACTTCTGGGGCAAGCAGAGAATCCCACAGTAGTTGACAACATGGCCTAAATGTCTGGGGTACTGTATAATCACCATTTTGCCCCTCAACCGACAGCTTCTTTTGGGTGATTGCTATTAACACTATGGCCAAATCAAGCTGACTATTTAACAGAGTCTGAAGTGTAACATGCTCTTGGGAAAAGTTTAGAAAGTAGTGATTCCAAGCAGAGAAAGGATTGGGCAGGATTTGCTTAAGAGTGAAAAGACTTTGATGCTGGGAGGGATTGGGGGCAGGAGAAGAAGGGGACGACAGAGGATGAGATGGCTGGATGGCATCACTGACTCGATGGAGGTGAGTCTAAGTGAACTCTGGGAGTTGGTGATGGACAGGGAGGCCTGGCGTGCTGCGATTCATGGGGTCTCAAGGAGTCAGACATGACTGAGTGACTGAACTGAACTGACCCTAAATAGGAAGAGGCAGAGCTGACAGAAGGGATCAGTAGATACTGAATCTAATTCCATGGTGGGGAGGAGGCATTGGACGTTTCTTCTTCCTCACCCACGCTCCAAAAGTGTCTGAAATGCTTGCAGTTCTCTGGGAATGGTCCACTTTTCTCCCTCTGGCCTTTGAGCATACTCATTCTTCTCTCACTGCCAACTCTTTCTTTATGCTGTTCTCTCATCCTGGATACCTTGTACCCACTGTTCACCTGGTTGCCATTATTAAGCCTCCCATGTTTTCCCCCTTTCCCAATCCAAGTGCAATACCTTGCCTTCATGTTTCCACAGTCTAACAAATTCTTACAGGGCATCGTAGTATCGAATAGATGTGTTGCCCAGTACAGTACCCATGAGCCACGTGTGCCTACTGAGCACTTGAAATATGGCTAGTCTGAAATGAGATACATTGTAAGCATAAAATACAAGCCATTAATAATTCTGTATATTGATTACATGTTGAAATCTTATTTCGGATACACTGGGACAAATAAAATATACTGAAATTCATTAATTACATTGGCTTCTTATTTGCTTTTCTAAAGGTGGATACTAGAAACTTTAAGATGACAAACGTGGCTCACAGTATACTTGTGTTGGACCACCCTACCCTGAACCGTCAGGTCCCTGAGGGCAGACGCCTTGTCTGTTTTGCTTATCATGGTATTCCTGATGCCTGCCACAGAGGCATGCTCCTTAAGTATTTCTAAATAACCAAATGAAGGAATTGGTCTTGTATCTGCATGTGCACTGAACCCTGGCTAGATGCATGGAATCAACCTAAGATTTATTTTTCCATTCCTCTGGGTGACTAGGTATTTAATTCACATTACTGGACTTCATGTCTTTAATTTCCCTAACGACAGGGAGTTGTAGCTGTGGCTAAGTGATGTAATGTTGCTCTACTTACAGATTTATTATCTGTAAATCCTTCTCATGTCTGTTCAGAGAAACTGATGTTAAGAAGAAGAAATAATTCACAAGCTAAGGGAAATTTAAAGCGAAAAAAATAAAATAAGTGGAGAGGTCAACAGGAACCAAGACTATGTGGCTAAAAGGACTTATATTAGCATTGCACTGCCGTATTAAAACTTATTATAAACTTAATGGCTTAAAACAACATAAATTTATTGTGCTTGTGCATGCTCAGTTGCTCAGTTGTGTCTGACTCTCTGAAACCCCATGGACCGTAGCCCACCAGGCTCCTCTGTCCATGGGATTTTCCAGGCAAGAATACTGGAGTGGGTTGCCATTTCCTTTTTTAGGGGATCTTCCTGACTCAGGGATCAAAACCACATGTTCTGCATTGTCAGGTGGATTCTTTACCACTGCACCACATGAGAAGCCCCATAAATTTATTATGTCACAAGTTTGTTGGTCAGAAGCCTGGGCACAGCATGCCTGAGTCCTCTTCTCTGGTTTTCACTGCCCTGAAATCAAGGAGTTCAGTCAGAGCTGCTTTTCTCACTGGAGCTCATGGCCTCTTCTGATTTCATTCAGGTTTGTTAGAGAATTTGGTTCTTCTAGCTGTTGCTGGCTGGAGACTGCTCTCAGTTTCTAGAGCTACCCATAATTCCTTGCCATGTGGCTCCTAAAGGCAGTTCACAAGATGAACGTTTGCTTTCCTCTAAGCCAGCTGGAGCATATCTCCCTGATTTTTTTCTCATTAGCCAGAAAAACAAACAAACAAACAACTCTGTACTTTTAAAGGGCTCATGCAATTAAGTCAGTACCATCCAGATAATCATCCTCTGTTAGGGTCAGCTGATTTGGGAATTAATTACTTCTGCTAATACCTTTAGAGCAGTACTTAGGTGAGTGTTTCAGTGAATAACTGAGGAAAGGTGGGTATGAACCAGTGACTGGGAATCCTGGAAGCTCATTTTAGAATCAGGCTAACCCCAAGACCTCAGACCAGCTCCTCCACTGTTTCAGTGAGAATCAAATTAGAAGTAGAAACTTTTGAGTCTACAGAACGCAATACCATTGGAACTGGAGAAGGCCTACTTAGGAAGTGGACACACAGGTCCTGTGGAAGGGACCCTGAATAAGGAAAAGTCAGCATTGGAAGGCATGTTGAAGATAATTGAAAATAACCCTCCAGTTTTACCATTGAGGATACAGAGGCCTAGAGAGTGGAAGCCTTCTGGGAGTAGTCACTGCAGCCACCTCATGTTCCTTCTGCAGAATCTGTTGACTGTTGAAGGGCCGGCAGATGGAACATTTGAAGTCTGGTAAGACTGAAACCTCTCGTCCAAACTAACTTGTTCACTTTTCCCATGACTACCTGTATTCTGAAACACCTTACAGCCTAAAAACACTTGTTTTATGTGGGTTTTAGATAAATAGGCTTGGTTTGTATTTAACAATTAAGTTCTCCTCTCATTCATATCTAGCAATGAATGTACTGATTGTTAATGCTATGAATTGTGTTAAATTTCCTGATTTTCAGATGTATATTTTTCTTTAAACCAATTGTTTAAGAGATGAGGAACTTGGGCAAAGAAGTGACTCTCTATTTCCCATTCATGACAGAGTACACTGATGGAATTATTTGAGAACAGACTTTAAGTGGAGGAATTTCTTTCTCTCTTCTTTTGGCTACACCATGTGACTTGTGGGATCTTAGTTCCCAGGGCAGGGACCCCTGCAGTGGAAGCTCAGAGTCCTAAACACTGGACCTGCTAGGGAATTCCAAAGGAAGGGATTCAAAGGCTCTGGGCCATTGATAGTCAGAAATCTTGACAGCTTTGGTCTTGACAAAAAGGTCTTGACCTTTGAGCCTGAAAAGTCCTCTGTTCAGTCCTCCCCCAAATACCCTGGCCCCCAGCCAAAGGATCTGATGAACACAGAAGGGAATGTAACGCCCTGGAAATTCAAAGGAACATCACCTGAGTGACATTCTTAGGCCCCAATTTTAAAAATACACCCATACACTTTGTTCCTCCAGTGCTGACAGGACACTATCAATGTGATGAGATGAGCAAGTATTTTTTGCAGAGGCAGAAAAAAATAAAAATTGAGTCTCTGGGGCCTGCCGTTGGCCATGATCCAAATTTAAAGGTACAGCTGCCTCCTTCATTTCTTACTTTTGGATTTTGGCTGGAGCTGGATTCGGATCCCTGTCAAATCAGCTTATGTTATTTATTGAAAATGTTTTCTTCTCATAGTTCATATTTCCAGGGGTTCAGGCACTGAGGATAATTTTTCTACTGCAAAATAATCAATAACCTGACTGCAACTGACTTTTTCCACTCATAATAGCAGTCAATTCTCAACTCTCCTGGGGATATGTATCTAGCTGCTTGATGTTTCGGGTTACTTGCATGATGACTTCCATTGGCTTCCAGCCTTTGGGGTCTTTATCCTCCTTATTACCACCTATATCACAGGGTCATAAGAGGATAGAAGGAACTGGCAGAAAATCAGTTTATTTTCTTTTTGTTTGAAGCTTTAAGGAAGGGACTAGTAGGAGTTAGGGTAGAAAGAAAGTATTGATTCTACTGGTCTATGGGGAATTATTTGTCACCTCTCTCTTTTTCTTCTGCCTGCCTGCCCCATCCATGCATGTAACTGAGAACTGACTTGACGCTCCAAAAAATCCTTTGGATTTGCAATATTAAATGGTGTCCACTGTGCCAACCCAGATAGTAAATGTGATAGGCAGGGAAAAGACAAGAAGAAGAAAAGAAAAAACAACACTGAAAACCTCCAGGTGATCAGTATAGGTGCTTCTATCTAATTAATAACTTATAGCCAAATCAAAATGGAAAGCTTTTCTCCACTAACCAATGGTAAAGTAGAATATTCATAAATTTCTCCATTCACACAGATATGAATGAATTTTACATTAATCTTTTTTGAATTAATTATTTTATATTAATGTCTATTGTGAAACTCCCCAGACCTCAGATTTCCCAATCCCAAACGGAGCAGAGATAGAAGTGCAGAGTCTCAGTCGTATGCTAGTCAACAAATCTTTCATTCCACCACCATCCTCCTGTCCCTCTTGGTGTCTTCTTGCAAATATGGAATATAAGGAGAATAAGAGCTACTGAAAAGTCAAGATCATTTAATATACCTACTCCAAGGCTTCCCAGGTGGCACTAATATTAAAGCACCCACCTACCAATGCAGGAGACCTAAGAGATGCAGGTTCCATCCCTGGGTCGGGAAGATCCCCTGTAGGAGGGCATGGCAACCCACTCCAGTATTCTTGCCTTCAGAGTCCCATAGACAGAGGTGCCTAGAGGGCTACGGTCCATAGGGTCACAAAGAAACACGACTGAAGTGACTTAGCACATTCAGCATACTCCAAGCACTAAGGCTACTATATATCCTATGCTTGTGACCATTTTTCATGCACATAGGATGATTAATAAAGAGTCCCCCATAAAGACACTAGGGTACAAGGGCCATGGAGTCAAAAGAATAATTTTCTTATTTTAAAGAACTACTTACTAGCTCACTGACACATCTTGCTGAGAAAACTGAAGTCTAGGAAGGTTAGGAATGCCTATTCTGCATCTCCCGCAGGGTTATTGTGGTGAATAAATGAAAGAATTATGTGAGCATGCCTGGAACTTAATAGCTACACAATAAATATGTAGAGAATCTGAACGATGGTCCTACTGCTGCTGCTGCTGCTGCTAAGTTGCTTTAGTCGTGTCTGACTCTGTGCGACCCCAGAGATGGCAGCCCACCAGGCTCCCCTGTCCCTGGGATTCTCCAGGGAAGAACACTGGAGTGGGTTGCTGTTTCCTTCTCCAATGCATGAAAGTGAAAAGTGAAAGTGAAATCGTTCAGTCATGTCCAACCCTCAGCGACCCCATGGACTGCAGCCTACCAGGCTCCTCCGTCCATGAGATTTGCCAGACAAGAGTACTGGAGTGGGTTGCCATTGCCTTCTCCGATGGCCTTAAGGGGTGTGGATTTAAGCAGCCTGAGAGCTTGATAAATAGGGCTTAGGTGTCAGAAAAGAATCTGCCTGCCAATGCCGGAGATGCAGGTTTGATCCCTGCATCAGGAAGGTCCCCTGGAGAAGGAAATGGCAACCCGCTCCAGTATTCTTGCCTGAAGAATCCCATGGATAGAGAAGACTGGTGGGCTACAGTCTAGTCCATGGGGTCGCAAAGAGTCAGACACGACTTAGCAACTAAACAACAATAGCGAGTACATTTTGGAGTAGATAGAAGTTCAAAGAAATATTGAGGGAAGATATGTATTTATACTGTAAGAATCAGATGTTCTAAGTCACACTCACATTTACATTTATCCCATTCCTCTGTCATATTTGATGGTGAATAGGAATACTTTCCTAGGACTCAGATACTCCATTAAACTCTCAAAGTACAGGCAGAGAAGAAAGAGCTGGTTACAGTGAAAAGCTGATTTTTTTCATGGGTGTATGAGGAAAGATCAAAAGTCTTAGTTAATAGGTCCTCTAGCCAGCACATTAGGAAGCTCCCAAGAATACAGTTTATGAGAGAGGGGATTTTTGTGAGGTTTTCTCACTGCTGTATTGCTAGTGCCTAGAGAAATGTCTGGCACACATTTGGAACTCAATACATGTGTTGAATGGATGAATAAGTACTCTCTCATTTATCATTCAAGATAGGACATTGTAACCAATACCCATATATTGTTTTGTATGGTAACTGTCATGGAGTAGGGGTGTGGAATCTAGAAAAGGCATGGGGATGAGAAAGAGTTCATGGTAGTCCTGAAATTATAATCACAAAAAAACAAAATTAGGTTGGTAAGGCTTTCTAACTTGCCTCAAGTCTTCAGGAGAAAAAAGTGTATTGCCATGGGATTTACTGCAAGTAAATATTTCACTGGAGCATCATTAAATGTGAAATTTACCAGCAGCATGACTAACATTTTCTACCAGTTGTCTAGCCTGATTTCGACACAGTGAAGTCCTCCATGAAACTCATCCTTGGGGGTTGAGAAAGGTTAGTCACAAACAGGACTTAGATACTTTAAAATTCTTTACTGCCTACTTTCTTCTTGGCTTTGTCTTTCCAGTTCTCCTACCTGCCACTGAAATCTGTTCCTAACCTCCAGCCTCTAGTGGGTCTCTCGCAATCCTTGGCAGATCCTTCTGACAAAGATCCTGATTCTGTGACATGCAGCAGTATTGGTATTAGAACAGCCAGATCCTGGCAAGGAGGTCCTAGGATCCTGTGAAAAAGTCTAAAACATTTCCTGTCAAACTGTTTGGTTTCTTTTGGTTCCTCTATTATTCTGACTCTTTCCTTGCACTTGCCTTGCCATCTAGCTTCTGGAGTCTTCTACTGAGTACTCTCCTGACTCCGATCTGTTATTTTCTTCTGGCCTTCAATTTCCTTAAAACTTCCTGGCACTGGACAATCTTCTTGATGTGTTCCTATATTTTGGTTCTGTAATCTACCTTTACGTACAGCTGTAGTTCCATGTTTTCCTATAGTGCATGGCTCCTTTGCCTGATATCCGTTGATGCTCCAAACCCTGCCAAAGCTCCAACAGAGGGGAAAATGCAAGGTAGGACCAGTCCAAATAAAAGACAATTTGCAAAGGGAGTGAGGGCAGCTTCAACTACTAATCTTTCCTCTATTTATAGAGCCAGGGAACATGGTTTCCTCAGTCTCTGTATAGATTTCTCTATAGAAATCTCTTTCATAGGAACTCTAGTTTTGGAAACTTCAGTCAGTCTAGAAATTTTTAAAAATAAGCCCGACTTTCTTGGAGATGCTGATCTATCTCTGAGCACAAAGAGAGAAAACAGATGAATCCCCAAGTTTTCTTTTTCCTGACAAAGAGGTAAAAGTTTACCCCGTCCCTGCTATGATGGCTAAATTTGTATCAACTTGACTGGACCATGGATGCCCAGATATTTGATCAAATATTATTCTGAATGTGTCTATAAGAGTATTTTTGAGTGAGATTAACATTTGATTTGGTAGGCTGAATAAAGAAGATCGCCCTCCCTAGTGTGAGTGGCCCTCATTCAATCAGTTGAATGCCTGAACAGAATAAAAAGGCTGACCCATCCCTGAGTAAGAGTGAACTGCCCCTGCCCAACTACCTGAGCTGGACATAGGTCTTTAGACTTAAACGGAAACATTGGCTCTTCTTGTGTCTTAAGACTGCCCAGTTTTGGGACCAGAACTTATATCATTGGCTCTTCTGGTTCTCAGGCCTTTGGACTTGGATTGGGACTATACTATTGGCTTTCCTAGGTTTCCAGCTTGCTGACTCACCCTGCAGGTCTGGGAATTTGTCAGCTTGTATAATTATGTGAGCCAGTCCCTCATAATTAATCAGTCTGTTTGTCTCTCTTGCTTTCTTTCCCTCTCTCTCCAGATATACATACCCCACCCTATTATCTTATGGTTTTTTCTTTTCCCCCTCTGGAGAATCTGACTAATACACCTGCTCTTCCAAACAAGCTAATCCATGAAGAGCAAGAGAAAAGATGGAGGCAAATTTCAAGCAGTCTTATTATACTTGAGAAAATATTTCAAATTATGGTGACTTGGGAGAAAGGATACCTTATTAAGAATTAAGAGACTGAAGTTGTTATCCTGATTCAATGATTTATTTGCAGCATGACTTTCAGTGAGTCATCTCCCCTGTATTACTCCCATTTTATAGTGAGATAAACTGTTGTAATGAACACACACCCTATACCTGCTGTGATGGCTAATTTTGTGTTAGCCATAGGTGGTTGTAATGAATGCTCACCTCATACCTATGGCCACGGTTATGCCATAAAACGTCAAGCAACTTAATCATTGTTAATGAGCAACAATATCAACTCCCAATATTTTTTTTACTTGTAACAGAACGATTTATTATAATCTTCTCTGATGCTAATTATACCAAAGGCAACATGAACTCCTTGCTTTCTTTGTGTCCTTTAAGTAAAAATAGAGATACACTATCTCCTGGGAAGAATGGTTTTTGTGATCATGACAATTCAACAAAATTATGGGCAGGAAATGGGTACCAAGATATAATTTAAAAAAGTCTAGCCACACATAATCAAAAAGCCCTGTAAATTATGGTATATCAGTATATAGAATAAGATTTGGATACTTATTTCCAAGCTTGCTGTTGGATATAAAAGCCAAGAGTGAGCTGATCATGCCAACTGTTGAAACTGAAGCTCATCAGGGCTCATATCAAAGCTGAATCCTCCAGTGCTGACACCACTATGAAAGGGTCAATAGGAAAAGATTTTGTCAGAATAGGTGTAAGGTTTTGCGGGTAGGGGATATAGATCCACAAGGCATGGCTAGGAAAACATTCTCAATGCATCCACGTCCCTGCACCTCTACTCAGACTGTACCTCTGCCAGGATACCCTCCTCCTTCCATCCCTGAAACCTTCCCCACAGGCCATAACCCAGTTTAAGTCCAACCTCCCCTAGGAAGCAGCCCTGGTGATTGCACCCACTCATATCATTTGTCTTCAGCTCTTATCTGGCATTTGGCAGCAGCAGTAATACCACAAGGCAAAATATATTCTCCTCTCATCAACACTTTGTGACTTGGCAAAACATTTGGAGCAAAACATTGGATGGATTGCTAGACATATCCAAACCTCCATTTCTTCATCTTTGAAATGAAAAATTTGGATCTGAGGTGTGGTTTTCAGTCTTTCTTTTAGATATGAAACCCCTAACTCCAATATTTGGATGAACCTAGAGCCTATTATGGAGAAGGCAATGGCACTCCACTCCAGTTCTCTTGCCTGGAAAATCCCATGGACGGAGGAGCCTGGTAGGCTGCAGTCCATGGGGTCGCTGAGAGTCGGACACGACTGAATGACTTCACTTTCATGCATTGGAGAAGGAAATGGCAACCCACCCCAGTATTCTTGCCTAGAGAATCCCAGGGATGGGGGAGCTTGGTGGGCTGCCGTCTATGGGGTCTCACAGGGTCTGACAGGACTGAAGCGACTTAGCAGAAGCAGCAGTAGAGCCTATTATACAGAGTGAAGTAAGTCAGAAAGAGAAAGACAAATATCATATATTCCATATATTAATGCATGTATATGGAATCTAGAAAAATGGTACCGAGGATCCTATGTACAGGGCATCAAAGAAGATGCCACTGTAAAGAACACACCTTTGGACTCAGTGGGAGAAGGTGAGGGTAGGATGATTTGCAAGAATAGCCTTAAAACATATACATTACCATATATAAAACAGAGAGCCAGTGGGAGTTTGATGTGTGACTCAGGACACCCAAGGTCGGTGCTCTGTGACAACCTGGAGGGATGGGGTGGGGAGGAAGGTAGGAGGGGTTTCAGGAGGGAGGGGACATGTGTATACCTATGGCTGATTTTTACTGCGATATGGCAAAAACCATCATAATATTGTAATTATCCTCCAACTAAAGTAAATAAATTAAAAAAATACAAAATATGAAGAAGGGAGTTTCAAAAAAAATAAGGCTATGCAAAAAAAAAAAAATTTCCCTAAGGCCCTTCTTAATGTCAGTTTAAGGCCCTTCTATGAAGCCCTTGAAAGATCTATGAAAGAGTGTGAAAAACAGTGGACTGGACGATCTCTAAAGAACTTTTTCAGCCTCTGTAGTCTGTGCTTCTGTGTGTACATGTGGAGTGTTGGCTGGATTGCAAGCACCTTGAGGGCAGTGATCACATATGACACTGGGTCTCTAGATTTCATATTGTCTGTGGAGAGAAGGTGATACATTAAGATATGTAGGCCAAGAGGAACATGAGTGCCCCTGGAGGCATTTAGTTTTCTGTTCAAAGTCTGAAGAAGTTTTTGCTGCTTTCTTGGACTAGGGCAATTAACTTAACAAGTTACCACATCCCGTCCTTAACCTGGAGACTTTGAATTTGCCGTTTAAATAACGTTCCCTAAGTTTTGGCTTCCTAGAAGCTCTACCCATGGTAGTATTGATAGATGGCTTGATTTATTAGGTAAAGACAGTTCAAGTCTCCTTGGAACCACATCTAACTGACTTATTAATTATTTGAGAAATAGATCTTATCTCCTTTGGGAGAAGAGGAGTGTATGTGTGTACATGTGCCGCTGCTGCTGCTGCTAAGTCACTTCAGTCGTGTCCGACTCTGTGCGACCCCATAGATGGCAGCCCACCAGGCTCCTCTGTCCCTGGGATTCTCCAGGCAAGAATACTGCAGTGCATTGCCATTTCCTCCTCCAATGCATGCATGCATGGTAAGTCGCCTCAGTCGTGTCTGACTCTGTGCGACCCTATGGACAGCAGCCCACCAGGCTCCTCAGTCCACAGGATTCTCTAGGTAATACTGGAGTGGATTGCCAGTTCCTTCTCCAGAGACATGTGCCCCACACATACATATTTGTGAAGTTTTGTAAGTCCTGTTATGTTTCATCTTTCAAAGTACAAGGATCAAATCTTAAGTAAGTAGCTTTGAAAATAGGAGAAAATGCCCTCAACCCTGAAAGTAGACTGTGTTGATATCTCAGACCAAGTAACAAAATTCTCTTTTTTAGGTCCCGTTTTATGATTACTTAAAAATACTCCATATCAAAGAATTCATCATCATATCTCTGAATCTAGGTTGATTTATTACATCAACATATGACTATTATATACCCATGTTATTTGCATACTCTATTTATTCTATGCATATAAAATCACAGAGGCTTACTTTCACAGAGAATAAACCTTAGAAAATGTCAGCAAGAAATTATATAGGATCTCCATCCTAGGTGCTGGGCTTAAGTCATTCTAACATTAAACAAGCTAGCTGACCTCTTGAAATCTCTCAACTAGCCACATGGCCATGACTCTTCTTACTAGCAAAGCCTGTGACTTGTCCTTCAGCTTTAGTGATTAATTTCATGTGAGTTTAAAACTGGAAGGGATACTTGAGCCCACACTACTCATTCACTATATGGAAACAGGCCCAGAAAGATGGTGTGCTGGTTAGCAGAAAAGCTAGGGCTAAACTCAATGCTTCTAACTTTTAATTTGTTGTATTTTCCACTGACAAAAGCCTCTTGGTTTTCAACTTTTAAATTGAACCAAATTGATAGGAACCTATGTAACATGATGTAGGGGACCCTTAAGTGGTAATCTGAATGAAAAGAAAGGTAGAGATAATGATTCATTTTTATGAGAGCCTCATCTTTAAGAGGAGTCTCTGTGAAATAAGGTAGACTTTTATGTGCTAGGAAGAGGGACGGGATGAACATTTATGGGTTATTGACCATGTGCTTGGCATAGTGCTAAGCACTTCACATTTTTATCTTGCACAATACACATTAACAACCCTACAAGGTGAATATTATTCATTATAAATGAGAATTCCAGGTCTCAGAGAAGGAAAGCGACTTGCCTAAGGTCCATAGCTAGTGAGTAGGAGATCTTGGAATTGAATCAGCATCTGTATGAATCTATACCCACATTCTTGTTAGTCACTATAGCATTCTAAATCCTAGAGCCTCCTGACATGGACAAGAAAGCTATTATTCCTCTTTCATTGTCATTCATCCGTTAGCTGAGCTTCCTTCTTGCTCATGGGATGTGGATGCCTTTGGTTTCTTATGGGAACAATAGAAAAGGCAAGGATTCTGGGATGAAATTGTTCAGCATCCTCTTTCTGTCATACTGCTGAGCTTTCCTCGAGGAATCTGCTTTTATTCTTCCTCATTCAGGTTGTTTTACCAGGTTAAAAAACAATGCTTTGGATACTTGCCTTCATCACTTGGTATAACTGTTTTGGTATTTTTTGTAATTGAAGTTTTTGGATTTATTATCCTTCTTCATCAACCAGCTCTACTTATTTTTGGAGGGGAGTCAAGTAGGAGGGAGAAGGCATCTGTAATTTGACTGAAGAAGAATAACTACCATGGTGTGCCAGCACAAGTAGATTTTGTATCTATCTTACTTTATCTTCACAGAAATCTTTCACATTTAAGAGAAGGGAAAACTGAGGTTTGAAATGTCTAGGTCAATAACATGCAGGCCCAGGGCTATTAAGGGACAGAATTGGAATTTGAATTCAGGCGTAGTTTACTCTAAGATTCAAGGTCTATTCTACTATAATACTCAACCTTCATTTAAAACACAGTTATCACCTTCTACAAGTATCTAGGCAAGCTGAGAAATCTTGGTCTTGCTCAATGATCTCTCAGTCCTGGTTCACTGTCTCTGAAGATTTCCCTACTGTAGAATGAATACTTCCCTGGTGGCTCAATTGGCAAAGAACCTGCATGCTAATGAAGGAAATGCAAGAGACATGGGTTCGATCCCCAGGTTGGGAAGACCCCTGGAGAAGGAAATGGCAACCCACTCCAGTATTCTTGCCTGGAAAATTCCATGGACAGTGGAACCTGGTAGGCTATAGTCCATGGGGTTGGAAAAAGATACGACTGAGTGCTCATGTATACGCACACACAGAAATGATGCTATCTGCCATTTTCTTTTTGGAAAGAAAAAAGTGCAGAAAGCACATCTCCTTGAGACATGGATTGGAAGGATTATTTCCTATTTCTTCCCCTAGTCTTGAATGAAAGGTCTAGATCTACTTCTATTCCTAGTCAAGTCAAGGACAGGCAATTGGGAATGTCATCTTGGCTACGAAAGTTGGACAGTGTTTTTACTGTGATTCTAACTTCGAG
>SJYA01003344.1:223629-250513 GCA_006410615.1 Neotragus moschatus | reverse complement strand
GTTCCTTTATATGTGAGTCTTTGTTTTTCTCCTGCTGCCTTCAGAATTCTTTCTTTAACTTTTGCCATCTTAATTAATAATGTCTCTTTGGGTTCATCTTCTTTAAGACTCATTGTGTTTCCTATACCTAGGTATCTGAGTCAAGAAAATTTTAGCCATCATTTCATCAAATATATTTTCTGCTCTTTTCACTCTTCTCTTTCTGGGACCCCTATAATGCAAACATTGGTACATTTAGTTTTGTCTCAGTACTCCTTTAAACTATTCTCGTTTTTTCAAAATTTTTCTTTTTGCCCCTCTGATTTACACTATTCCATGCTTCAGATCATGTTTTATTCTGTATAATCTTCTGCTAATTCCCTCTCATGTATTTTTCTTTTCATTTATTGTGTTCTTCAGCTCTGATTCTTTTTTATATTTTCTAGTTCTTTGTTAAAATTCTCACTGTGTCCATCTATTGTAACATCCTTATTACTATTTTTAAAAATTCTTTATCTAGTCAATTATTTATCTCTGTTTTATTATGGTTTTATTTCATTTGAGGCATATTCCTCTGTCTTATTTTGTTTAACTTTCTTTTTACGAATTCGGGTGAAATAGTTACCTATCCTGGTCTTAAAGGTGTGTCACTGTGTGGAAGCATCCCTGTGCACTCTGCATGTACCTAGTGGCTTTGGTGGGAGAGCTGGATCTGAAGTGAGCACAGGCTGTGTTTTTCCCCCAAGTATGCTGGCAGCCAGTGCCTTGGTGTGAGATAGGGCTTGTGTTTGATGGGCTAGAGTCAGAGCCATTCTATGCTCAATGGCTGTCTGAGCCTGAGCAACTAGAGCAGAAGTCCTTAGGAAGTTGGGTTTATGCAGGGTGAGAGGGAAGTCTTCAAATTAGGAGCATGGCTGGGGCCTGAGGGCTTGGAGCTGCACTTCTGTGTGCTGGTTTCACTTTTCTTCCATGGTATGTATGCTTTGGTTAGAGGCTGGGTCAGGGTCAGAGGCATTGGTGCCATACTATTGAGCTGATTTTGCTCTACCTCCTGAGTGTTTGCAGGGACTTGTGCTCTGGAGATGGTAGTCTTCACCCTGGAGCTAGTTTTGCTTCATCCAAGTGTGTGCACTGATGCAGGTGTTGGCAATGGCTGCCTCCACCCTGGTTAGAGGCAAGGCTGGGGTCTCACCTGCCTCTATTCCCTCCAAGTGTTCACACTCTCATTTACAACAACTCTCCTTTGTGGGGAGAATTGTCAGAGGAAGAGGAATTGGAACAGGAGCCTGGTGAAGGCTGTTGGTGTGCTGGGGCAGCCCTGGCAAACAGAGCAGAATGTCAGACAGTTTTCAATCTATTGTAGCCTCTGTGCTATGACTTGGAATGTGAAAGGTGTGTGTATACTCAAGAGTGGAGTTTCAGTTTTTTGCAGTCATCTAAGAAGTCCCACACAGTGGTGAAGAAATTACCTGCAATTCAGGAGACACAGATATGGTACCTAAGTTGGGAAGATCTCATGGAGAAAGGCATGGCAACCCAATCCAGTATTCTTGCCTGGGAAATCCCATGGATAGAAGAGCCTGGTGGCCTGTGGTCCATGGGGTCACAAAGAGTCAGACACAACTGAAGTGACTGGGCACACTAGAAGCCCCATTCATTTTCAAACCAGTTAAGGGACTTGTCTTCCCAGTGTTGGACACCAGGACTCGTATTCCCAATATATGGACTGAATCTCTCATTCTGCAGGGAGGATTCTGAGTCTGTGATATATCCCTTTCCTTTTCTTGGTCCCCTACAAGGGTTGTGGTCCCCAACCAGATCACTGCTTCCTACCAGGCTCCATGTGGATATTTCTTCACAGCTTTGATTTTAGAAAAGCCATACTGTTAGTTGGAGAAGGCAAGGGCACCCCACTCCAGTACTCTTTCCTGGAAAATCCAATGGACGGAGGAGCCTGGTAGGCTGCAGTCCATGGGGTCGTGAAGAGTCGGACTGAGGACTGAGTGATTTCACTTTCACTTTTCACTTTCATGCATTGAAGAAGGAAATGGCAACCCACTCCAGTGTTCTTGCCTGGAGAATCCCAGGGACAGGGGAGCCTGGTGGGCAGCTGTCTATGGGGTCGCACAGAGTCGGACAGGACTAAAGTGACTTAGCAGCAGCAGCAGCAGCAGCAGCAGCATACTGCTAGTAGCCAGGTCTGTTTCAGTGAGAGTCACTCTACACATGGTTGTAATTTTCACGTGTTCATGAGGGAGGTGAATCCAACATCCTCCTGTTATTCCATTTTGATCTCAAAGTCTACATGATCTATTCTGGACTCTGTTGTTTTTTTCCCCCAACCTCTTCTGATTTTTTATTTTATATTTTTTTAATTTTTATTTTTACTAGTAAACCATATACACAGCATGTATAGACTATCTTCCCATTTATTGAAGTTTCTTTTAATTTCTTTAAGCATTTAAAAAAGTTTTTAGTATATATGTCTTTCACTTCCTTGATTAAATTTATTCCTGGATACTTTCTTATTTTGACCAATATGGTAAATGAAACTTAACAATTTCTTTTTTGGACTCTTCATTGCTGGTATACAGAAATACAACTGATGTTTCTATGTTGATTTTTGCACCCTGAGATTTTACTGAATTTCAATATTAGCTTTTTCTGCTGCTGCTGCTGCTAAGTCATTTCAGTCGTGTGTGACTCCGTGCGACCGCATAGACGGCAGCCCACCAGGCTCCACTGACCCTGGCATTCTCTAGGCAAGAACACCGGAGTGGGTTGCCATTTCCTTCTCCAATGCATGAAAGTGAAAAGTGAAAGTGAAGTCACTCAGTCGTGTCCGACTCTTAGCAACCCCATGGACTGCAGCCTACCAGGCTGCTCTGTCCATGGTATTTTCCAGGCAAGAGTACTGGGGTGGGGTGCCATTGCCTTCTCCAGTTAGCTTTTTCTGCCTTCTCCAGTTAGCTTTTTCTACATCAATTGAAATGACGTGGTTCTTCTTTTACTGTTATGTTTTACACTGATGGATATATCATGATATATCATCATATATATCATATATCATTTCTCATGTTGAACCATTTTAGCATTTCTGGGATAAATCCCATCTGGTCATGGTATATAATCCTTTTAATATGGTGTTGTATTCAGTTGGCTAGTATTTTGTTGAGGATTTTTGAACGTATATTCATACAATATATTGTTATGTAGTTTTCTTGTGGTGTCTTTATCAGAGTAATACTCGCCTCATACAATGAATTAGGTTTTCTCTCCTATTTTTTTGAGAAGTTTGAATTAGTGTTAATTACTTTCTAAATGTTTGGCACAGTTCACCAGTAAGGCTATCAGGTCCTGAATTTTTCTTTGCTGAGTTACTTTGCTTTGTCTTGTTTTTCGATACAGGATGCAGGATGCTTGGGACTGATGCACAGGGATGATCCAGAGAGATGGTGTGGGGTGGGGGGGGATCGGGATTGGGAGCTCATATATACTCGTGGCTGATTCATGTCAATGTATAGCAAAACGAATACAGTATTGTAAAAATAAATAAATAAATAAATAATTGAAAAAAAAGAAATTCAAAGTATTTACTGATCAGTATTCCTATTTTTTCTTAAATCAGTTTTGGTAATCTGCAGAATTCTAGAAATTTGTTCATTTCATCCAGCTCATCTTATTAATATTAGCTGTGATATAGTTGCTCATGGCATTCTCTGATAATCCTTTTTATTTCTGTAAGGTTTGTAGTAAGTCATCATTTTTATTTCTGATTTTAGTTCTTTGCATTTTCTCAAGTTTTCTTTGTTAATCCACCTAAAGTTTTGTTAATATTGTTCTTTTCAAAGAACCAACTTTTTGGGTTCTTTGACTATTTTTTTTTGTTCTTTATTTTGTTTATCTCTAGTCATTATTTCCTTTTCCCTGCCAGGTAGGCATTTGCTTTCCTGTTATTTTTCTAGTTCTTTAAGGTATACAGTTATGTTGTTGATTAGAGAGTTTTCCTTTTTTAAAATATAGGAGATTTGAACTGTGAATTTCTCTCTTAACAACAGATTCCCTCAGAGGTGGTTTCTGCCTATTTCTTTTCTCCTGTGAGTGGGCCATACTTTCCTATTTCTTTGTGTGCCTTGTGACTTTTTGTTGAAAATTGGACACTGAATATTTTATTTACTTTTTTTGAATATTTTAATGTTACATCTCAAATTCAAATTATTCCCCTTCTCCAGGATTTGCTTTTTGACTCTGGAAGGCTGTAGTTGTCTATTTGTTTAATGACTCTTCCAACTATTTTTGCAAAAACTGTATTCCTTGTTGCACGTGTTCAGTGAAGTCTCTGTTCCTTCAGTTAGTGTTCAACTAATGTTTTGACAGATTTTGTTGAACTCCAGAATATACACACTCACCCAAAATTTTAAAAAGTAGAAAATCTACTTTTACCAGGCTTCGCAAATTGCTTCTATGCTGGAACACTGTTTCAAAACTTAGCTGCACTGTTAATAACTCTGGTTTAGCCTTCACTTCCCTGCTTACACTGAGCTCAGAGATCAGCCAGAGGTGAAAGCTTAGGGTCTTCTGAGGTCCTTTCTGAATTTATGTCCTACCCTGGGAATGTATATGGCTTTCTAAATGCCCTAGTATACATGGGTGCTTTTGAATTCCTACTTTCCCAAAACCTCTCTCTCCCAAAATATCTTTTCAGGCTATAAGCAGTCTATTTTTTGCCACAACCACAGTCTTTTGCCCCAGGTAGGTGCATATTTTTCATTTCGTTTTTGAGCAAAGTCCACCATTTTACTGCCCTGGGTGATTTCTGAAATAAATGTCTTGCTTCAGTCCTTTCAGGAAGCCCACAGACAGTTTAGAACAAACACAGTGTCTCAGATAAGATCTGCTTTGTTCCTTTGGAACCAAGGATTAGGATATCACACAAGGCATGGAAGTTACTGTCTTCAAAACCACTGTTGAGCTAGGGAGGGGGGCAGAGCAAGGGCAGGTAAAAGTGCCACATAGCTTTCCTACCATGTGGAAGTTGATTTTTTTCTTGATTCAACCCTTTCTTCATTTCTATAAATCTTTGACTGTTTCTCAGATTTCTGACAAAGTTGATTCTGACTGTTTCTGCTTGTTTTCAACGTTTCTGAGAAGGGATGGGAGTTTTGGAGCTGCCTACTCTGACACGTTGCTGATATCACTCTTACCAACAAAGTTTTAACTGGGCTGTAAGCTTGGTTTGTGACCCTTCTCTCCAGAGACCCTTAAAAAGAACCCTGCTCTCTATATGTTTTCCTCACATAGGACTTAATGCTTAGACTTAGGCCTAAAGAATACTCATGGACACTTGATTGTTGATGGATGGTGGGAAAAGATTCCCACTATGCCAGATAATACCTCTGGTATCTCAGTTCAGTTCAGTCGCTCAGTCATGTCTGACTCTTTGTGACCCCATGAATTGCAGCACGCCAGGCCTCCCTGTCCATCACCAACTCCCAGAGTTCACTCAAACTCATATCCATCGAGTTGGTGATGCAGTCCAGCCATCTCATCTGTCATCCCCTTCTCCTCCTGCCCCCAATCCCTCCCAGCATCAGAGTCTTTTCCAATGAGTCAACTCTTCACATGAGGTGGCCAAAGTACTGGAGTTTCAGCTTTAGCATCATTCCTTCCAAAGAACACCCAGGACTGATCTCCTTTATTTATTTATTTTTTTGGTCCTTTTTTTTTAATTGTGAGAAAATATACATAAGATGAAATTTAATGTTTTAAAATATACAGTTCAGTAGCATTACAGACATGCATGTTGTTGTACCAACACCACCATTCATGTCCAGAATTTCAACTTCTCAAACTGGAACTTGCAATCCATTAGACAATAACTTTCCATTCCCTTCTTTCCATCTTTGGCAATAACCATTCTACCTTCTGTCTCTGTGAATCTGACTACTCTTGGTATCTCATATACATGGAATCCTACAGAATTTGTCCTTTGCCCCTGTATTATTTCACATAGCTTAGTGTCTTCAAGATTCACTTACATTGTAGCACATTTCATAATTTTTTTTTAAGGCTAAATAATGCTCCATTGTATGTATAGACTTAGAGCTTTGTAGTTTTCCCTCACAGATATCTTGTACATATTTTGTTAGATTTATACCTACATATTTTGTTTCTTTTTTTCTCCTTTCTTGGTGCTAATGTAAATGGTACTGGGTTTTTAATGTTATTAGCCAGCCACCGCAGCCTTACTCTGATGCTGCATTTCCCCTCCCTAACCATCCTTGGCTCAAGGCAGCACCAAAGGAGTCCAGCTCCCATAACCAAGAGCATCAGTCCTCCACCAAGAAGCCCCAGGCTCCCACACACCTGCAGGGGAGCAGATGTGCACTCTCAGCCTGCAGCAATTGCTCTTGTTCCAGGTTCATGCTGAAATGTGCAGAAACAGGCGAACATCCACCCAGTAATGAGTGAGGGAACTTTAGGGGTCCTCACCTAACATGCTCAGACACTCAGTTGTGTCTGATTCTTTACGGCCCCATGGACTGTAGCCCACCAGACTCCATGGGGTTTTCCAGGCAAGGATACTGGNACGAAGTAATGTCTCTGCTTTTTAATACACGCCCTCTGCTGCTGCTGCTAAGTCGCTTCAGTTGTGTCTGACTCCTAGGGACCCCATGGACTGCAGCCTACCAGGCTCCTCCGTCCATGGGATTTTCCAGGCAAGAGTACTGGAGTGGGTTGCTATTGCCTTCTCTGAATACACGCCCTCTAGGGGAAGTGTAATCCTGTCAACAGTCTGATGTCGGTCAAGTGAAGTTCATTTCAGACTTTTGGCTTCCAAAACTCAGGATGAATTTTTTATGTTGCTTTAAATCACCCAGTAAGGGGTAATTTGTTATAGCTGCTACAATAAACTAATACAGGTGGTATGAAGATTAAGAGTTCCTGGTGCATAGAAAACAACCAATGAACAATGAACTGAAGTCAAATAAGGTGACAGATGTGGAAAATAATAAAATGCCATACATTTGTAGGGAGTAGTCATCATAATTTGATTTTGGGTCTCCTAAATGTTAACCCTCAGGAATTTATCTTTAGTGACTAAAAATATTACTCCAATGATGTTGGGTTGTTTAAATTCAGTGGAGGCATCTGAGAAAATATAGGTAGAAAAGAGTTAACTATTCAAATTATGGAGTGGTATCCTCTATTTTTATACTGATCCAATCCATTAATCTTGAAAAATAAAGTCTGTGTGGTCTCCTAAGAGTTAATGTCCAGGATATCTAAGTGCTCTTATTTCTAGGGTGGTGATTCTCAATAGGAGGTGATTTTTCACAGCCTCCCCCCACTCAGGGACTATTGGTGATATCTCAAAATATTTTTGTTTGTCACAGTTTGGGTGAGGGAAGCTATTGGCATCTAGTGGGTGGCGGCCAGGGATCTGCTAAACATCTTACAATGTACAGGACAGCCCCACAGCAAATATTTTTCTGACCTAAGACATCAAGAGTGCTGAGGTTGAGAACTGCTCTAGAGAGAGAGAAAACTAGTAGCAGCCTAACTCATTCTGTTTTTCAATTGATTTCTTCTGGATTAGAAGAGAGGAATTTTAAAACTAAGTGAAGTGAGTCAGACAGAGAAGGAGAACTATCATATGACATCCCTTATATGTGGAATCCAAAAATAAATTATATAAATGAACTTACTTACAAAACAGAAACAGACTTGCAGACTCCAAGAATGATTAGCTTACGGTTGCTGGAGGGAAAGGAATAGTTAGGGAGTTTGGGATGGTCATGTACACTCTGCTATATTTAAAATAAACAACCAACAAGGACCTACTGTATAGTACATGGAACTCTGCTCAGTGTTTTGTGGCAGCCTGGATGGGACCTAGGGTTTGGGGGAGAATGGATACAGGTATATGTATGGCTGAATCCCTTTACTTTTCACCGGAAACTATCACAACGATGTTAATCAGCTACGTGCTGTGCTTAGTCGCTAGGTCATGTCTGACTTTTTGTGACCCCATGGACTGTAGCGTGCCAGGCTCCTCTGTCCATGGAGATTCTCCAGACAAGAATACTGGAGTGGATTGCCATGCCCTCCTCCAGGGGATCTTCCCAACCCAGGGACTGAACCCAGGTCTCCCATATTGCAGGTGGATTCTTTACCATCTGAGCCACTAGGGAAGCCCACGATTACTGGAGTGGGTAACCATTCCCTTCTCCACAGGATCTTCCTGACCCTGGAATCAAACTGGGGTGTCCTGCATTGTAGGCAGATTCTTTACCAGTGAACTACCAGGGAAGCCTGTGAATCAGCTATATCCCAATACAAGATAAAAAGTTAAAAAAAATAGTTTGTTCAAGGCTATGGGATTTGATGGGATAGGGAGCTCATCAGACCCCTTCTTTGGATGGCTTCGTTGGTTTACAGTCAGGAGAAGGAAAAGTTTTGGAGCTCTTTTGCAAAGCTCTTATGAGCAGTTCTCCTGGGAAGAAGACTGAGCCAGGGCCTGATATTCCCCTACATATCAGGGCTTGGATCAGTAGCTTAATTCCCGACCCCCTGCAGATAATCATGCCCTCACAGTCACCAGGGTCCCCCATCAATTATTTCGAATCAGAGTGTTTGTTTATGTGCCTAGACAAAATGGATCTGGCATTTCTGTTGCACTGCAGTGAAAGGTTGTGGCTTATATAAGCCAGATGAATACAAAGTCAAGGTGACTCTATTTTATGTATCATATTAGCAAAGAACTGCAAATCCTTGGGGGCACGCTTCAGGTACCCAAAGAAGTCATGGCTGTCCTGCCTAGAGATGGGAAAAGATGCAGGCAATTTAGAGATATAATGTAGATAATGAGAACTGTGTAGAACCTGGTATCTCTCCCATCTAGAGTTTACTTCTGTTGTGGAGCATTCTGTAAAGGAGTTTGGGCAGGACCAAGTTGGATGGACCAACTTTGTCTACATCTCTCTTTCCATTTTTTGGCTCCCCTATCCTAACCAGAATGTACTTATATTATCATTGCTCCATTTTTCCTGATCGTCAAGAATTCAAAAAACAAGTGCAAGCTAGGGTAATTCTCTGGAGGTCCAGTGGTTAGGACTCAGCACTTTCATGGCTGGGACCCAGATTCTATCCCAGGTCCATCCCTCGGGGAACTAGGATCCTGCAAGCTCCTTGGTATGGCCAAAAAAAAAAAAAAAAAAAAGAATGCAAGCTAGGGCATCCCTTCACTTTCCTAATGGCTAAGACAGTAAAGAACCTGCTTGCCAATACAGGAGACACAAGAGACACGGGTTTGATCCCTGGGTCAGGGAGATCTCCTGGAGAAGGAAATGGCAAACCAGTCCCATATTCTTGCCTGGGAAATTCCATGGACAGAGGAGCCTGGTGGGCTACAATCCATGGGATCACAAAGAGTTGGACACAACTTAGTGACTGTAAAATGAGTTATTGGTATTTATTATTAGTATTTTGATTTTTTCCTTGTTTTTGCTAATTTGCAACTTCTGACTTTTTTGTAATGAACATAGTTAACTTTTACAATAAAAGTAAACCTCTTTTAAAGACACTCTTCTTATCATTCCCTCTTTGAAGATTAATCAGAGAGGAGGATACCAACAACCCTGCCTCCTGTCCTGGCAGTGAAATGCTTAGCACCAAGTACCTGATGAGTTTGGGTCATTACTAAGCTGCTGCTGCTGCTGCTAAGTCACTTCAGTCGTGTCTGACTCTGTGTGACCCCATAGACAGCAGCCCACCAGGCTCCCCCATCCCTGGGATTCTCCAGGCAAGAACACTGGAGTACTAAGCTGAGGGACTCCTTTTTGCCTCCAGCCTTGAGGCATTAAAACAAGCTCTGGATTTGAAATGTCTCAACTTGCTTTTGAGTCCTAGCTCTGCTCAGTAACTTTGGAAGATAGACATTATCTTGCTGTGTTTCATTTAGATGGTCATACCTACCTGAGTTATTTAGAAATGGCATGGTGCATGTAAGTTGCTCTTTGAATGTGAATTGTTATTATTAGCACACATACAGCAGCCACATTTCATCTTGCCTAAATAGTGCCAAGTACCAAGGGACTGCCTTGTATTAATGTCATTCTGGAGTGCTTTTTCTGTGTTGGGTTAGAAATTATGCCTTTTATTTTTTGCATGGTGTGTAATCTATAAGAATATTCAATCACTATGTTGTATACTTGCAAAAAAATACTGTAAATCAGCTATACTTCAATAAAGAAAAAAAGAATAAATAATGTACATATCTTAAAAAAACAAAACAAAGGGAAATTATGCCTTTTGATGCCCCCAAACCCTGCAAAAATCTGTCTGGAAGCACCACCAACTGCAGGGGTCACCAGAGTAGGAATTGAGAGAGCATATGCTATGGGATAAAATATAGTTTTGATTGTAACTATGCATAAATGTGCAGAGAGGCTGTCTGGATATATGACTTAGCTTCAGATCATTCCAAAGAACTTGAGACACTGTGGGCACAATGGTTGTGGGTGTTTTTTTTTAATGAAAGAAAAAGGGAAATGCCACATACTCAAAAATTCATAAAATATATTCAAACATGAAAGGCTATAAGAAGTCCTGTAGTAAAACTTCCTGATTGTGACTATGGCATTATTGGAGACTGGGGCATAAATGTGCAGAGAGGCTGTCTGGAATATGACTTAGCTTCAGATCATTCCAAAGAACTTGAGATGCTGTGGGCACAATGGTTGTGTGTGTGTGTGTGTTTTTTTTTTTTTAATGAAAGAAAAAGGGAAATGCCACATTCTCAAAAATTCATCATATATATTTAAACATGAAAGGCTATGAGAAGTCTTGTAGTAAAAGTTCCTGTTTATCTTTGTTTATCCCAGCATTTTCCAGACAACCTTGACTTTTTTCCAACCCTTGTAACACTTGGTGACATTCTGGATGAATACATGCCAGGGAATATTGCCTTAACTGATTATCCCAGGGATAGGTGGTCTCCCATTATGATATGATGTAAAAGAAACAACATAATAATGTCCTGGCTTCCACTTTCATGGATGGCAATATTTGTTTGATGAAAGCAAAAATGAATTACTGTTTCTGAGCAAATGTATGCGTGTGAATTGAGGCAGAGGGGAAAGAAGCACCGTGCATGTGTATTTGTACATCTTACAGAAAAATCTCTGGAATTAGAAGGAACATTGATAAGAACATCTAGTTCAGATATTTGTACATGTGAAAACTGAAACCAGGGAGGAAAAGTCACTTGCTTGAGACCAAGATGTATCCCACCTACCAGTTTATTTTTTCCTACTATACCATGTTGCTTTCTGATGTTCCCAGGTAGAGAAAGAAAGAGTTAAAGAAAGAGTGGAAGAAACATTATTTTTTCATGTTTAATAGCACTTTGTAGGGTAAAAAAGATCTTGTCATTTGTTATTTGAGTTTCATAGAGCCCCCGATTAGGGAAACAGGACAGGGGTTACAATGTACAGATTTCTAAGTGGGTCAGAAATCTAAATAGGTGAACTGACTTGCCTAAGATCCTACGGTTAGTCACAGGCCTAGGACTAGAATCCAAGTAGGCTGCTTGTTCAGTTTGCCATTCCAACACATAGACCATATATCCATAGATCTTATATCCCTGCTCTGTGTATACAGAGACTACCTCCAGAGGGATATATAACGTTGGTCCTTTGCCGGCTGGTTTCCAGCTGGGATCAGCCAATGAGAGGTTGCTGCAGAATACTTAAGGGTGAGAGGAAATCCAGCTCAGGTTATTCCTTCTCTGCTTCCCCTCTGGTGCCATTTTCTTAATGCCATGACTCCAGCTTCTGCCAGGCAGCTCCCCCTTCAAGTTTCCAGTCCTTAATATTTCCACTCTTATTCCTTCACCTTTAGGGGTGACAGTGGGGTCCTGGTGTTGCTAGTCTCCGGGTGCTTCCCCATCATCTTAGCCACTCTCTTTATTAGAATTTCTTTGAATGTCTCAGGTGAATTCTGTTTCCTGCTGAGACTGATACAGTGTGTCCTGTCAACTCAACATCCACTGCTTTCCCTTCCACCTTCTGCCTCAGTAACATGGGAGCAAGGATTAGAGGTATTTCCCAAAACAATGTTCATCTGCTCCAGAGTCGATAGAAATAGATGCAGAAACTGAACACTCATGAGAAAGTACGCCTTTGCATCGCTCCATCTGATCCTGGCTAGGGAAACATTTTTTTAAAAACCGTGGCAAAATACATGTAACATAAAATTTTCTACATCAAACTTTTTCGGTGCATAGTTGAGCTTCCCTTGTGGCTCAGCTGGTAAAGAATCTGCCTGCAATGTGGGAGACCTGGGTTCGATCCCTGGGTTGGGAAGATCCTGTTGAGAAGGGAAAGGCTACCCACTCCAGTATTCTGGCCTGGAGAATTGCATGGAGTGTATAGTCCATGGGGTTGCAAAGAGTCAGACACTACTGAGCGACTTTCACTTTCACTTCAGTAATATTAAGTACATCAACCTTTTTGTGCAACCAATCTCCAAAACTCTTTACATCTTGTACAAAACCTCTATATTCATCAAAGGACTTCCCATTTTTCTCTCCCCCAGCCCGTGGCAATCCCACCATTTTATTGTCTCCACAAATTTTACTACTGCAGTAATGTCTTACATGTGGAACCATATCATATTTGTCCTTTTTGTATCTGGTTCATTTCACTTAGCATAATTGTCTTCAAGGTTTTTCAATGTTGTAGTATCTGTCAGTTTCCTTTTTAAGGCTGAGTAATATTCCATTGTGTGTATATATCTTATTTTCATTACATATTTATCTGTTGATGGATATTTGGGTGTTTCGACCTTTTAGCTATTATGAGTAATGTTGCTATGAACATGGATGAACAAATATCTTCAATACCCTGTTTTTAATTCTTTTGGGAATATACCCAGAAGTGTACTTTCTGGGTCATATATTAATTCTACTTTTAATTTTTTGAGGGACCTACATATTGTTTTCCACAGTGACTGCACCATTTTATATTCCCACCAACATTTTACAAGGATTCTAGTTTCACCACATCCTTTCCAATACTTGTTACGTATATATGTATTTNGGGAATATACCCAGAAGTGTACTTTCTGGGTCATATATTAATTCTACTTTTAATTTTTTGAGGGACCTACATATTGTTTTCCACAGTGACTGCACCATTTTATATTCCCACCAACATTTTACAAGGATTCTAGTTTCACCACATCCTTTCCAATACTTGTTACGTATATATGTATTTATTTGATAATAGCCATCCTAATGGGTGTGAGGTAGTAACTCATGGTGGTTTTGATGAATATTTCTCTGATATTAGTGATGTTGTGCGTCTTTGAATATGCTTGTTGGTCATTTGTTTATTTTTAGAGAAATGTCTGTTCAAGTCTTTTGCCCAATTTTTAATAGGATTGCTTATTTTTATCATTGAATTATAGGAGTTTTATATTTATTCAGTATATTGAGTTGGCCAAAAAGTTTGGGTTTTTCCATAACATCTTACATATTAATCCATTATCAGATATATAATTTGCAAATATTCTCTCCCATTCTGTAGGTTGCCTTTTCACTGTTGATTGTTTATCTCTTTCTACATTTGTTGCTTGTGCTCTTGGTGTCATATTTAAGGAATCATGGCCAAATCCAATGTCATGAAGTTTTCTAAGAGTTTTATAGTTTTAACTCTTATATACTTGGGTNTCCATCAGCAGATGAATGGATAAGAAAGCTGTGGTACATATACACAATGGAGTATTACTCAGCCATTAAAAAGAATACATTTGAATCAGTTCTAATGAGGTGGATGAAACTGGAGCCTATTATACAGAGTGAAGTAAGCCAGAAAGAAAAATACCAATACAGTATATAATGCATATATATAGAATTTAGAAAGATGGTAATGATAACCCTATATGTGAGACAGCTAAAGAGACACAGATGTATAGAACAGGCTTTTGGACTCTGTGGGAGAGGGAAAGGGTAGGATGATTCAGGAGAATGGCATTGAAACATGTATAATATCATATATGGAACGAATCGCCAGTCCAGGTTCGATGCATGATACTGGATGCTTGGGGCTGGTGCACTGGGACGACCCAGAGGGATGGTACGGGGAGGGAGGGGGGAGGGGGGGTCAGGATGGGGAACACNGGGAAAGGGTAGGATGATTCAGGAGAATGGCATTGAAACATGTATAATATCATATATGGAACGAATCGCCAGTCCAGGTTCGATGCATGATACTGGATGCTTGGGGCTGGTGCACTGGGACGACCCAGAGGGATGGTACGGGGAGGGAGGTGGGAGGGGGGTTCAGGATGGGGAACACGTGTATACCTGTGGCGGATTCATGTTGATGTATGGCAAAACTAATTCAATATTGTAAAGTAATTAACCTCCAATTAAAATACATAAATTGATATTTTAAAAAAAGGAAAGGACTTTGAGGTCAGATAAGTCTGCTTATTTCTAGCTTGTATGACTTGGATTTTTTGAGCTTCAGTTTCCTCATCAATAAAATGTTTATAGCAATACCTACGTTTGGGGAGATTAAATAAAGTTCTGTACACTTAGCACATATCAAGAGTATTTGGTACATAAAGTGAAGTCACTCAGTTGTGTTTGACATTTTGCGACCCCATGGACTATAGCCTACCAGGTTCCTCTCTCCATGGGATTTTCCAGGCAAGAATACGGGGGAGTGGGTTGCCATTTGTTTCTCTAGGAGATCTTCTGGACCCAGGGATTGAATCTGCCACATTGTAGGCAGACGCTTTGCCACCTGAGCCACCAGGGAACTGTTCCCTTGCATTTAAAGAGAATTAGAGGTTAACGGCACCAGTTCTGACGCTGGAACAAATAGCCCCATCTCCTGACCCCATTATTTAAAGTTATTAGCGGAATGACTAGTTAGAACTCTATGTGTGAGTGGTAGAAAGTTTTTTCCTGGTTTAATCAAGAGCTGGCCTAGAGAGGAGATATAGGAAGAGAATGGAAGATAATATATGTGTGTATAAAAAATTTCCTGGTGTGACTAAGTGAAGAAGAATAGGAGGAGCACTTTCAATGTACACTTTGCCTGAGGTTGGAGAGAGGAGATGGCAGAGGATGGTACATGGCACCAGGTAGGTGTCTTTGCATATGTGAGAGTGCTTAACGTACTTAATGAAACGGTTTTTAAGTGACCCTTAGCTCATATGTATTGAATTAGCTCACATGTATCTAACATAATGTATCTAATTATTGTACTAGTTATAATGCTACAGAAATCTTAATAAAGCAGACCTAGCCCAGCTGCTGTTTGGTAGTACTCTATCACTAAACAATTTTGGTGGATTTATGCACTTAGAAAGTATTACAAATTCCACATTCTTCAAATGTGATCTTTTTTGTCATTCATTGGGATGCTCAATTGATCTAAAATTGATGAAGTTTAACTGTAGTACAAAGAAATTGCAATAGCTAGAGGTGATGTGGAACTATAAAGTAAGCAGGGTAGGTTAGAAGAATATGCGGAAGGCCTCCTGGAGGCAATGTCTTTTGACCTCGGCCTTGAAAAGAGTGATGCGGAATGAATCATCAAGGGAGAGGAATATCATGTTAAATGATGATAATGGGAGGTGTGTTTGGGTTGAAAGGCTTAAGAAAATGTCTTAGTACACCAAGATGAGGTGGGGAAGGTAAGGGTGCTAGAGACTCGATTAAGGCACATGGATTTAATTTGGGAGGCAATAGAGAGCTACTATGAATAATGCAATAGGGAGTGATAGGATGTGGGTAAAAATATCATATGATCATGATCATAGTTTGCTTTGGTGAGTCTCAAACCTAGCTTGAAAAATACAGATGCCCAGGTACATTCCCCAAAGATGATGATTCAAGGGGTGGGCACAAGAGAGGTCGGCATAGGGAGTCAGTGGTGACTTGTGAGAGGAATGAGGATCATGGCCAGAATTAGGGATAAAAATCCAAAACCCGTTTGTCTCCCAAGTTTATGAACATAACCATCACTCTTTTGACAGTTCTCATATTGTTGCCTCTTCCTGGGATACCTTTTCTCTCCATCTCCTTGAAAAGTCTGCCTATTATTCAAGGTGCAGCTTTAGCTTCCCCTAAGAAGCCCTGCCTGGTCCATATCTCTCTCCCAACTGCTGTGACCTCTCTTGTAGTCAGTAAGAGAAAGATATGAAGAGACCATAGGACTAGACTTCAGAAGGAAATTAGAGGAACTCAGCCAATCACAGGCCATGATAAATAAAGGAAGAATCTGAAGGGCAGGATGGAAATTATAGGACAAGAAGAGGTTGATGTCATCCTCATTGCTTCACTTATTCTTCACATTACTGAAATGTATTGGAGCTTGTGTGTGTCTACTTATGTGGAATTACAGGTTGTATTTTCTAGTTTTAATTAACATAATACACAAAGAGAAAATAGTTGAAATTTTTTCCTGCAAATAAACCAAGGATTGAGGAGAAACATGTTGTACACCCAAGAGAGAAACATACTGAGGAGAAACATACTGTACACCCAATAAGAAAATGGCAGCACTAATGCCATTCTGCTCCTAGAAGGTTCTGTTCCTAGAACAAGCTTGTTGTCAGTCAGATCACCAAATCAAAACATTATCTAATTAACAAACTGATAAAAAGTGGGCCCCCCAACATTTGCCAAAGGTCTTTGTGAAGTATCTATGACAGCCATTAATACCGAGAATTGAAATTAATGAACTTAGAATTGGAACTTCAGATTGCTTTAGAATGAAGAATCAAACTAAAATTTAACAAAGTTTATTAAATCATTTGTTCTCTCTAAAGACACTGCTTTTACTATTTTTAGTGAAAGCAAAGGGATTTTGGAGCATATTTATACATTATTTTAAAATACGGTGAATTGTGTACACTTTCAAATTTCTTTTGTGTTTGTTTTATAAGACAAGCAATGTATTAGTAGCATAGCACATTTAATTATAAGTAAAATTTGAAAACCATTGCATTAAACAACTACATAGTTTCAGTGGGGAGGAAGGGGAAAGGATACTACCCACTGAAAGGTTTTTCTGCCCAGAGACAGAGAAGAATCACCAAATTGAGCCTATTTTAGGATTGGGAGAGGGTTCAAAGAATATTGGGGTATAGCGGGGGTAGAGCAGGGAGTAGCAGTGATACCCGTGAGACGTGGAAACCACAGAGATGGGGCTGAGCTAATCCATATTGTGCCTTTGTATCAGTTTTAGAAAAAGGCACACCTTCCTCCCAGCAGATGTAGCCCCACACCAGGGTTCATAGCTTGGTGAGACTATGCACTATCTCAAGTTGATCTCCCACATTCACTCGCATTCGTTGGCACTCTTGTGCAATGTGTAACCTGCACAACTGTATGCAGTGGCCCGCATGAGAATATGCCATAAGTGGCAGATTCACTTAAAAAGTCCTCCCCAAATGAACCTTTTATTTTTATTTTTTATTGGTATACAGTTGATTTAACAGTATTCTGTTAGTTCCTGGTACCCAGCAAAGTGATTCAGAGATTCATATATATATATATATATATATATATGTATATGTATATGTATATTTATATACATGCATATATATTTTCATATTTTTCATTATAGTTTATTACAAGATATTGAATATACTTCCCTATGCTATATAGTAGGACATTTTTGTTTATTTATATCATATATAGTAATTTGTATTTGCTAATTCCAAACCACTAATTTATCCCACCCCAGCCTTTCCCCTTTGGTAATCATAAGTTTGTTTCCTATGTCTGTGAGTCTGTTTCTGTTTTGTAAATACGTTTATTTGTATCATTTTTCTAGATTCCATGTATAAGTGATATCATGTGATATTTGTATTTCTCTGTCTGACTTACTTCACTGAGAATGATAATCTCTAGGTCCATCCATGTTGGTGCAAATGGCATTATTTCATTCTTTTTAGTGGCTGAGTAATATTCCATTGTATATATCCACCACATCTTCCTTATCCATTCATCTGTTGATGGACATTTAGGTTGCTTCCATGTCTTGGTTATTATAAATAGTGCTACTATGACCATTGGGATGCATGTATCTTTTTGAATTAGGGTTTTCTCTGGATACATGCCCAAGAGCCTCCCCAAGTGATTCTGCTGACCAGCTAGAGCTATGAACTACTGGTCTACGTAATACTATATTTGCTTATTTATTCTATAGACTTTATAGAATTCTTATGAGAAATGTATTTTAAGAACTGGTCTTTAAATCTGACATCTCTCTAAATTTGCTTTCCCACCAATGAGTTTGATTTAATGAGTGTTTATAACCATTGATCTAGCTGTGTGCCCCTGGTTTAATGACTTTCCTTCTCTGAGCTTCAGTTTCTTCAGTTATAAAATGAAAGGATTGGAGGTTGATGGTCTAAAAGGTCCTTTCCAGCCATAGCACCGTATGTTCAGTGCATTTTGCTGCTTATCAATGTATGAAAATTCCCTGCCAGGGAGCCTGTGCAGCTACGTTTTACTGGCTGATTTTGGCTCATTTTCCTGAGAGAGTTGAAGGCATATGTTAACTCTAGCTTTGTTTCTAGAGAGGGGCCATTTTTACCATTAACTGCACGGTCATCCTCTTGGCAGTGTCTAGCAGGCATCTCTAACATGGGGTTGCAGTACGGACAGCATTTACAGCCAACTGGAGTGGCAACCACAATTGTTTGATTATCCTTCATATAACTATATGCTTAAGTGAACACTGTATTTACTCATATCATTTATTTAAAAACCCTTCTTATTGTCATTTATTTAAAAACCCTTCTTTCCTGCCTGCTCCAGTAGATAGCTGTGAAACCAAAGGTCCAGCTTCAACAGTTTGGAAGCTTGATCAGAGCAGCTAAAGATCTGTGAACAGTGTCTTTTTAACTTTTTCACTGTTAGTCACAAAACATCATTAGATCTCCTTTAGATGCTCTGTGCAAATTCTCAGAAGTGTTTCTGCTTCAGCAGACAAGCAATAAATCCTAACTGGAAGGCAAAAATATAGTGGGAGAAATGGTGTTTTCTTCTCAAAATTGGGGAAGGGGAGGGAAATGTGAGCAGATAGGCAAACAAACCAAGTAAGTTTGATCTGACCGTCAGTGACATTTAATACTTATAACCAATTAACTAGTTATGAAATCTTGGACAAATGTCTTCCAATCTCTAAGCCTCCATTTCCTTAGTTGTAAAATAAGTTCATTTGGGTTCAAGGAGCTCAAATGTACAGAGCACAATAAGAGGAATTTTTTTCATTATTCCTGGAGACAGAAACATGAGCCTCTCTTCAGGTCATTCAGGATCATTTAGTTCAAGCTTTTCCCTGAATTAGCAAACCTAGGAGACACATTATTTGAAAAACAGAAATATCTAAGAGTTCCACATCTTCTATTGGTTCCATATTCCTATATGCCTAACAACATTGCCAGAAACTTAATTTTCCTTCAGCAACAATTAACGCCATTTATGGTCAATAACTAACTTGTCCATGACTGAGATCCCAAATAGCTAATCTACTTTTCAAGTTGGATTTAGGGATCTAGTGATTGGCTAGACTAGTGGCATGTTTCATACTGGACAATTAAATCACTTAGAGAGCTTATTAAATTTCAAATTCCTGGGCCCCACCACCACAGATTCAACTCCAATGGTTTTGAGTAGCCATAGAAATCTAATACTTTAACTCTAAGCACTCCAGATAATTTTACTACAAGTGACGAGTGGTCCAAAATTGGAGAAATACTTTGCTTTAAATATGGTAATGAAGAAAGGCCATCACCTAATGGCAATCCCTGCTTGCCATTTCTCTAGCCCCTGGCCTATCTTGTTTCTGGTTCCCATGCAGTGCCTTTGTGAGAAGCAGGGGCAATGATTGCAAATTCTATTTTCTTCAGATTCAAAGAAGTGAAGTGACTCCTCCAGGGCCCCCACTCAGTAAAAAAGGAATAATATTGGAGTTTCCACTCCCAGATTAGAGTTGATCTCTTAGGCTAGACTTCTTAGTACAATTGTACTCTATCATTCAGCATGAGAACAAGCCAGGATGGAAAGCCAGCCAAAGCAATAACCTGTCCTTTTACTGACTAGCTGGTCTGGGTAATTCCACTGACAAGTGTTAGATTTGATAGGGAACAAAATGAAACCACTGATAAATAACACATTGCCTTCAGATGCTTGCTGTAACTTTCACTGCTAAAGAATGATCTCTATTGTCCTCCAGCAGCTGGTATGAGCAGATGAGCTAGGGGCAAGAGCCTTTGATTCTACCGTTCTGGTCTCAAGGAGTTAGGGGTTAAGACAGCATGGAAAGGACCACTCAGTCTTGAGGACTAAGAGGACCTGTGGCATATGTCGAAAATCATTCCTTTCGACCAAGATTTAGGTAAAAAGAAGCACCAACTTATGTTGAATAAAAATTTTGCTATCAAAAAGATGCTTGAAAAAGCTATGCTATAGTCCCACCACCTCATTTTACAAATGAGCCAACTAAGATCTAGACAGCAGACATGATCTGTTTAAGACCTCTTCAAACCTTTAAATAGTGAGCACTGATTTCAATTCTTACTGACTTTTAAGGGAAAGTATATTAATAATAGCTAATCAATTTGAGTATTCATCACATATTCTATGTGCTTCATATTTAATCCCCACAGCAACACTGTAGGCTAGATAGTATTATTACCACCCTAATTTTATAGGTGAAGGAACTAGGCACAGGGAAATTAAGCAAACTGCCTCACAGATAGCTTTGGAGTTGGGATTAGACCACAGAGAGTCTGACTCTAGATAGAACCCCTGAGCTTTAACCAGTGTACATCCTGCCTCTCAAACACAAGGGGTAGGTTTACCAAAATAATCTTCATCAGACTCTCTCCATCCTGCCAATTCCCTGCTCAAAATGCACAAGGGATTCTGCTTGCAACAGTAATACTGAATCTTGACTAGTGTCACTGCTGTTTATGGAATTCCAACCGTGGTGAAATGAGAACCTCAACTTGCCAACCATCCCTTGCATCACTCTTATGGATTCCACCATCTCACAAACCCATTATGTTTCTGGGCAATTATTTTTGTTTTTAGCATTACTAAAGTGTAATTGGTACTAGTCCATGCACAACATCTGGAATGATCTCTGCCCTCTAAGAAGCTTAACATTTTTTAAATTTAATTTTGACTGTGCTGGGTCTTCACTGTTGAGTGGGCTTTCCTCTAGTTGCTGTGAGCAGGGACTCCTCTCTAGTTGCGGCGCACCAGCTTCTCATTTTGGTGGCTTCTTTTGTTGTGCAGCATAGATTGTAGGGCACATGGGCTTCGTAGTTGTGACTCCCAGGCTCGAGAGCACTGGCTAAATAGTTGTGGTGCATGGGTTTAGTTGCTCTGCAGCATGTGGTATCTTCCTGGAACAGGGACCAAACCCATATCTCCTGCATTGGCAGGTGGATTCTTTACCACTAAGCCACCAGGGAAGCCCTGCCCTCTAAGAAACATTACATCTAAAACATCTCTGCAGCTGCCATGGGCAGAACAGCTTCTCATTGTGTGCTGTTATTTTAGTTGTTACAGTCTCTGACACATGATGCAATTCTGTTTATAAAACTTTGCAAATTAGTGATGTAAACCTCATTTAAAGACAGTAGTTCAGAGCATTCACTCAGTGGACAAGGTAGCTAAGCTTCTGAATGATCTCATGATGCAGTTTAAAGGAAGGTTAAGAAGGGGAGAAAAAGAGAGCCTGCAACCAAGCCAGTGCTTTTCTGCTAACTCTGAAACTCCAGGCCCATCCCTACCTCAGGAACTAAGCCTGAAGTGTCTGTTTCTTGGAGTTTTCACCTTTGTTGATCTCAGAACGGGGCCAAGCTAGGGCATCAGCTCTATACTTTCCAAAATACCAGAGTAGCTCTCCCAGAAAATAGCTAGGGGCAATGCTGATGGTAAATGAAAGAAACATTATGGAGATATTTCAGTCAAAGGAGAAGTGTGCAAAAGTTTTGTTGCAGAGGATAAAATAATGAAAGTGGTATTAAAATTGATTTTTACTGAACCTCATTTAGAATATGATCCTTAAGTAGTTCAGGTTGATTTACAATATGACCAAATGTTCTATCTGACAGACACTAAGGACTCATCAAATCCATCCCATTTCCCTTCTAGTCCTAACTAGGGGCAGAAAATGAGGTACCCAAAAGTTAAGTCCAAAACTTAGAGACCTGTGTTTGGCCAGTGTGTGGTTTTCAGAAGTTTTGAATTTAAGTCCTTCGGTTGAGCACATCCTTTCCTGATCACCATGGTTCTCACCACTCCCAACTGTCTTGTATCTAACCACTCCACACACATTTATGTTATCTCCCTCTGGCCCCAAGACATTTAAATTTACAACCCCTGACACACTACTTCAGAGTGATGAAATTATATACTGCCTAGGGAGGGGTGTCCACCCAGAGCCATATACAAGCATTCAGCATTGGAAGCAAAAGGGAATAAAAGATATTACTCTTAGAAATTCAAGCGAGGTTGTGAATAATACTAGTAATATGTCTTCTGAAAGATTTAAGATCTAATATTTTCCAAGGCTGATACACTGAGAGTGTTCCTATCAGTGTAATATATTTAGCAGAATAGATTACTTGGGCATTAATACATTTGAAATAAAGAACCTTATCTGAGGCCCTGTGTCAAAGATATTGGTGCTTTCTGACTCCTGGGTTTAGTTGAATTGATCAACCTAAGTTAGCTCAGTGGTTCTCCGCTGGGGTTGCCTGTAAACATACTAGAACTTCCCAAGGGAAGCTCCTACAGTAAATTATGCTGTGAAATGAGATGTGTTGCTGACTGGAGGATGTTGTTTGTATGAATGGTGTAGGGATAAAAAAAATGGTTGGCAATCAGTGACAGTGCCTATTTTGAAAGGCTTCCCAAGAAAGAGTGAGTTTGTTAGCTCTAATTTTCATTCTCTCTATACTCATGCCTCTATGATTCCCCTGTAAATTGGAGAAGATAAAAACCTGTCTTTCTTGGTTTTCTTTCTTTGTAGGCTCAGATGAAGATGCCTAATGACTTAATCTTGATTTTCCCTGGACTCCCCAGCAATTGACCATTTCCCAGACCTTAATATTCTACTTTTTTTTTTTTTTTTATAAATCTCCTTTCATTGGTGAGAAGAGCACTTCCTGGGTTGACTCCATCCTGATTGTGTCTGATTCAGCTTGTAAGCCAGCAAAGCTGCTCTATGACTGTTGTATTAATTAAGCACCCACAGGGTTTCTGGACTCTAGTATGGCCAAGTTTAATTTTGATTAAATCTATACTGAAGGCTACAGGGCAGGTGGAAAAACAAGGAAAAGAGTTGACAGATAGTATCTTCATTTCCTACGGAAAACTGGTGCTCAAATCTGTCAGACTCCTCATGGTGTGCAAACCCCAAAGGAATACCTGGGGCTTGTTCCTGGGTATTAGAGCAGGCTGGTTTCAGTGGGAGGCCAGGAACAAGTTGAGAGAAGGGAAAGGCATGTTTGAGGAGGAGTGCTGAGGGGGGATGGAGAAGGCGATGGCACCCCACTCCAGTACTCTTGCTGGGAAAATCCCATGGACGGAGGAGCCTGGTGGGAGGCAGTCCATGGGATCGCAAAGAGTCAGATACGACTGAGCGAGGAGAAGGAAATGGCAACCCACTCCAGTGCTCTTGCCTGGAGAATCCCCGGGACAGGGGATCCTGGTAGGCTGCCATCTATGGGGTCGCACAGAGTCGGACACGACTGAAGTGACTTAGCAGCAGCAGCAGCTGAGGGGGGAAAACTGAGGATGATGTTAGTCTTCAGATCTGAGATGAATGTGGGGCCTGAAATCAGAGCTGGAGCAGAAGAGGCAAAATTGAGTAAGGCAGAGTGGGTCAGGAAGCAAGCTCCCAAGTTTCTGGCATTTGGTGTGGGGTTAGGACTTAATCTTTATCAAGGAGGCCANCTGAGGGGGGAAAACTGAGGATGATGTTAGTCTTCAGATCTGAGATGAATGTGGGGCCTGAAATCAGAGCTGGAGCAGAAGAGGCAAAATTGAGTAAGGCAGAGTGGGTCAGGAAGCAAGCTCCCAAGTTTCTGGCATTTGGTGTGGGGTTAGGACTTAATCTTTATCAAGGAGGCCAGGAAGCAGTAACCTTTATCGAAGTATACGTGCTCAGTCATGTCCGACTCTTTGTGATCCCATGCACGGTAGCCCTTAGGCTCCTCTGTCCGTGGAATTCCCCAGGCAAGAATACTGGAGTGGGTTGCCATGCCCTCCTCCAGGGGATCTTCCAAACCCAGGGATCAGACCTGCATCTCTTGAGTCTACTGCATTGGCAGGCAGATTCTTAACCACTGTGCCACTTGGGAAGCCTAATAAATGGTATGCTCTCTCTCTCTCTCTCTCTCACACACACACACACACACACTCACATACTCTTAATGTTCAAAACCTGAATATGTGACTGTGTGTGTGTGTGTGTATGCATGTGTGTACATGCACAGCCTCCAGCGATGGTTGGGACCCCAGCAGGTAAGAAATAGCAGGAGAGGGAGGAAAAGAGCAAGTAAAGGAAAAAGTTCAAAAGCAAGTGCTTGTGCTGGCTCATCTTTCTTTATACTAATTCACAATCTGTAAGGAAGCCTAAAACTAACTCCTAACTAGAAGTTCCTGGCAGTTTTGAATTAGTTCTCCTGACTAAAACCAGGAACTGTTTATCCCAGTGATATAATGGTTTGATTTTCCTTTCTACATTACAGCCATCTTTCTCTTTCTCCTACGTGATATGGGCCTTCTTTATATCTCCAGGCTATTCTATTTAATCAGCAAGATATATTTGCCTTCTAGATTTGGAATTCAATTGTATTGTGCCCAAGATAACTGATTTTACTTTTGCCCTGCTTCATTTAGACTGCTTCAATGCTGCCTGACAGTAACTCTCTCCCAGAGTAATAAGATTTCTGATTGTAAATATGCTGTTATAAAAATAATTGAAAAAATATTTATTGCCTTCCTATCGTATACAAGGCAGTGGGTTATCTTCAGGGTGTGGGATGAGGGGTGGATAGAAAGAAATATAGAACCAAGTCCCTGCTCTCAAGGAACTTAATCTGCTTGGGAAGAGAAAATGTATAGACAGAAAACTATGGCTTATAGTAACATAAAGTAATTATTTAGAAGGGCAATTTTGAAATTTAAACATTACCCTATAAACTCAGAGGAGGGAGCAATGATCAAAGACTAGGCAGGCTAGCAAAGGCTTTAAAATGTCTGGTATATACTAGACATGCAATATAGGTTTTTTTTTTTTTTTGCTGCACCCCTTGGCATGTGACATCCCTGTTCTCTGACCAGGGATTGAACCTGCACTCCCTGCACTGAGGCTTAACCACTGGATCACCAGGTAAGTCCTGGATGACATAGAATTTGAGCTAAATCTCAAAGGGTGGGTACTATTTACAGAAGTCATTAAGAGGAGGAAATATATTATTGATTCAATACATGTTACAGACAAATGTGGGGGTTTCCCAGGTGGCTCAGTGCTAAAGAATCCGTCTACTGATGCAGAAGACACAGAAGACATGGGTTCTATCCCTGGGTCGGGAAGATCCCCTGCAGGAGGAAATGGCAATCCACTCCAGTATTCTTGCCTGGAAAATCCCGTGGACAGAGGAATCTGGCTAGCTATAGTCCAAGGGGTTGCAAAGAGTCGGACACGACTTAGCGACTGAGCATGCATGCTTCGGCAAATATGGGGGAAGCATAATAGATTATGCTTAAATCTATGCAAATAGATTTAAGGGTCTAGATCTGATAGAGTGCCTGATGAACTATGGAATGAGGTTCGTGACATTGTNGTACTTTGGCCACCTCATGCGAAGAGTTGACTCATTGGAAAAGACTCCGATGCTGGGAGGGATTGGGGGCAGGAGGAGAAGGGGACGACAGAGGATGAGATGGCTGGATGGCATCACCAACTTGATGGACATGAGTCTGAGTGAACTCCGGGAGATGGTGATGGACAGGAAGGCCTAGCGTGCTGCGATTCATGGGGTTGCAAAGACTCGGACATGACTGAGCAACTGAACTGAACTGAAAATAGATTATTGCAGGGGACACAGCAAGTAGCAGTTTTTCTAGAGTGAAGGGTTTATGGAAGGAGATAATAACAGTGGAAATGTGGTTAGGTCCAGATAAGGGAAGGCCTAGGAGGCATGGGAAAGGAATTTGAGCTTTATCCTGTACGTAGTGGGGAAGCACTGGAAGTTTTGAGCAAAGGATAATGTTGAGAAAGAATGAATCTGATGACAGTTTGCAGGATGGATCGACAGGGAGAAAGTGGAGGCAGTTCGACCAGTCAGGAGGCGACTGCAGTGGTCTGGACAGGAAGTGATAAGGGCTGTACCTAGGCTAACACATTGGAAAAGTGCAGTAAGGAATGTAGTAACAACACACAGAAGATAAAAAGTGATTAGTGACTCGATTTCCTTATGTGGGGCAGAAGAAAGGTGGAAGGTAGTAAGATGACTCAAGTTTTTAGTCATGAGGCTGAAGAACGGAGACATCACCAGAAATGCTTTCTCTGTTAAGAAGCTGTTTACTGCTGTCTTAAGCTAGTTTGCAAAAGGACGAGCCTCAGGCTGTTAAAGTCCATTTCTTTTTGTTGTATCTTGGGACTTGAAGAGACCTAGAGGTTCTAGACTGGCATATTTGAACTCTGAACTGTATGCAGGACCAACCCAAACTGTGACATTAATTTCATTGTGTCCTGATACACCTCTCAAGCTATTTCCTTCAGATTGCAAGTCTTTGGGTTTTGTCCAGGCTTGCCTTTCATGGGCAATCCATTTAGGGGCTGAA
>SJYA01003344.1:210957-223210 GCA_006410615.1 Neotragus moschatus | reverse complement strand
ATGCTTTAACAAATTCCTTGTAGCAACAGAGATACTTGAGGAAGATACATGAAAGATTAAAAGAATAATGTCAGGTAGTGTATAAAAATACACTTAGCATTTTAAGTGCTTACTTATGCCAAAGCCATTTATAAAAATGAGTCTGTCTACAAGCCAACATATTCCCCATCCCACCCCAAACATACAAACACTCCAAAATAACAACGTTCTATGGTCACTTCTATCATATATAGGAAAGTAAATGGAGGCTGAGTACAATATCACTCTTGACTGCAACAATGATAGGTTGAAAAGTAGAGTCCAAAGATCTTGGTGCTTGAAATTATGATATATTTCACCTACCATATATTTTTCAAGGCATTTTCTGACTCCTTGGTTCATTTGATTCTCAAAGCTTTCTGGTGAGGTAAATCAGCTAAATAGCATTATTTCCTAAGCAACCGAGAGGATAAATTGCTCACTCAAAGGCACCAAGCAATTTAGCATCGATGCCCTTTCTCTTTCTTCTACTCTACTTTTCTCAGAAGAGAAAAGGCTATTGCCAAGCTTTGCTCTGGGCCTCTAGTCAATGAGTCATCAGGTGGGGGGCAGGAGGGGAAACAAGTAGAAGAGAGATGAAGGCCCTTCTGTAATGTAGAGACCATGGAGCTGCTGTTCACTGTTGCAGCCCACACACCTCAGACAGCTAGCTTTGAAAATGGGAAGGAAGCACCCAGGGTCTCTGGCTCAACGCCCTCAGAATGAGAGCCAACCCTCTGCCTGTCTGTATCAGTGACTGATTTTCCTTAATCATCTAGAAATGTTCCATGGGAAAAGTTTAGGTAGTGGGGTCATAGAAAAGCAAGCCATCTCTTTTTATCTGAAGACCTGGAGAGTTCTCTTTCAACAAAGAATGGATCAAGTCATGGTCTGGGTCATTTTAACAAAGATCAATCCCACATAGTTTCCATGAGTGATTTTTACAGTGATAGCAAATCTATGGAGAAGGCGATGGCACCCCACTCCAGTACTCTTGCCTGGAAAATCCCATGGATGGAGATGCCTGGTAGGCTGCGGTCCGTGGGGTCACTAGAGTCAGACAGGACTGAGCGACTTCACTTTCGTGTTTCACTTTCGTGCATTGGAGAAGGAAATGGCAACCCACTCCAGTGTTCTTGCCTGGAGAATCCCAGGGACAGGGGAGCCTGGTGGGCTGCCGTCTGTGGGGTCGCACAGAGTCGGACACGACTGAAGCGACTTAGCAGCATGAAGCAGCAGCAAATCTAATCTCTCTCTACCTTCCTCTCCTGAGCTTATGTGTCAAACTGCCTACTGGGCATCACCACTGGTATGTAATCTCTCTACACGTACCTCAATCACAACAGATCTAATACAAAATTCATCATCACTCCCATCTTAATCTACCACACATTTTATATTTGTCTTTGGCAATGCCATCTATCTAGTTTTCCAGGCCAGGAAAGTGGGAGTCACTTCTTTTTAAATTTAATTGGAGTATAGTTGTTTTATACTGCTGTGTCAGTTTCTGCTGTACAGCAAAATGAATCAGCCATACATATATCCCTCCTTTGGATTTCCTTCTCATTTAGGTCACCACAGAGCCTTGAGTAGAATTCCCTATGCCATACAGTAGGTTCTTATTATTTACCTATATTTTTATACATGCTGCTGCTGCTAAGTCACTTCAGTTGTGTCTGACTCTGTGCGACCCCATAGACAGCAGCCCACCAGGCTCCACCATCCCTGGGATTCTCCAGGCAAGAATACTGGAGTGGGTTGCCATTTCCTCCTCCAGTGCATGAAAGTGAAAAGTGAAAGTGAAGTCGCTTAGTCATGTCTGACTTGTAGCGACTCCATGGACTGCAGCCCATCAGGCTCCTCCGTCCATGGGATTTTCCAGGCAAGAGTACTGGAGTGAGGTGCCATTGCCTTCTCCATAGTAATGTATAAATGCCAATCTCAGTTTCCCAATCCATCCCAACTCCCTCCATCCCCTCTTGGTATCCATATGTTTATTCTCTACATCTGTGGGGAGGCATCCTTGAATCCCCCTTTGCCTTCACTCTCCCACATCCCATCACCAAACGCTATCAGTACAGCTTCAAAAACATCTCTCACCTCGATTGACTTTTCTCTTTTCCTATAGTTGTTCTCTGGGTTTGGGATGCTGCCATCATTCTATTGGACTATTGAAACTGCCTATTGTGTGATCTCCCTAACTTCATGCTCTCCTGTCATTCACTCAATGATGCTGAGATTTTCAGAACACAAATCCGATCATATCTTTCCCCTGCTTAAGTTTGTTGATGATTTTCCTCGAGTTACAGGACCAAGTTTGAATTGAGCAGTAGCCCCCACCTACCTCTCCAAAGGCATCTTCTTCTTTTCCCACTCCTATAACCTGGACTCCACCCACACCAGACTCCTTGTCCCCAGCATACCTCTGACTTCCCTCGCGCTTTTCTCTTTGCCTGAGATGCTTCCACCTGACACCTGTTCTCTGCTTGTGAATACCTACTTCTTCAAGTCACAGCTCAAATGTTACCTCCCCCTCTTGGTAGCACAGAGGGGAACATAGAAGCACAAGAAGCAGGACTGTGCTTCCCTTGTCTCAGAGTTGTCTCTAATTCTGTCCATACATTGAAAATAGCTCCTGTCTCAAAAGTAGTGTAATTATTTTTTTTTTTTTCACAAATAAACAAGCTTGAGGGTAAGGAGATGGGTCTTATCCATCTCTCCACCATCCTAAACATCTGCATAGTGTTTGGTACTTAGTTGATTTTCAGCAAATACTTACTGAATCTTTAATTCATAAATAGCTTCATTTAATCATTGAGTCCCTACGTTAGGCCCTGGGAATTTTACAGTGACCCACCAAGGCCTGGCGCTGGCATTCATGGAGCCCACCAGCAATGCTTAGACTGGTGGAGAATGCCCACAAACAACTGTAGAATTCCAATAAAACATAGCAGGTATACAGTTTGCATTTCAGCTATCAGGAAGCATGATACATGGGTCAAGAGCACGGTCTTGGGTTCAAATCCTGATTTCACCATTTACTAGTTTTCTTGCTTTAGGCAATTTATCGAATGTTCCTGTGTCCTGATTTTATCATCTGTAACATGGGAATTATTATAGTCTATAAGTTATACGGCCATAATGAAGATTATAGGAGTTACTATTTGTATAGCAGTATTGGGCATATAACAAGGGTTTAATAAAATAAACACAATCTAGTGGAGAGTACAAAGAAGTTAAAATGGCCTGGTTTGAGGGCTACTGTGACTGCTCTTGTTCCCTTTGTACCAACTGTGATTCTACCTCTGTATAATGACCTTCTTCATTTCTGTCACTTTAGGTGCAGGGCTCATTTGGGAAAAGAAAAGAGGAAGGTATGGGAGTGCATGGGAATGCCCATGCAGGGTGGAACGCGCAGCCCAGCCTCCCGCCACATTCTCTCTCATTGCCCACTTCACATTCCTGGAAGCTCAGCCTTGCTCGGAGCCAGTCACCTCTCTGGGGCTGAGTCATAAGCCCTGACAAGTGGGCCTTGGGTATTCTCTGTCCTTTCACCAGTCTCATCTCTCTTCTGTCCCTCCCTGGGGGTTGCTCTTAGCCCCTCCCTGTCTGCTCTACTCTCAGGGAAGACTATGGGGCCCCGTGGGGCTACTGTAGGCACACATTTCTACAGGGCTTTCAACAACCTCTGGCCATATGGGGTCCCTGGGCCCAGCCATTCCTTCCCCTGCCATCTCTTCCTCTGATTGCTGCCCTTGTGGGACCTCTGATTCCAGTAGTGTCAGGGATTGGGAAGGCAGAGAAAGAAAATAGCTAATAGCTTCAGTAATTATTTATATATTGCTTTATTTATTTCCTGAGACAACTGTTTTGCCATATTGCTGGAATGTGTGTCTGCCGTCTCAGATCTGGCAGGCCAATTATGTCACTGCTTTTAATGACTCCAGAGCCATGTCCCTGAGAGGTCATCCTAATTGTTTCTGCCTCTCCATCTTGTGCCAGGGGTGTTTTGTCTGTCTGGAGGTTGTGGCTGGAAAGAAATATAGTCCTAAGCATCTTTCCCTCTGCTCACTGTCCACCTCCTCTGCTCTGGGATCAGAGCTCTTAAGCCCTACTGTTGGTCCTGGGGAGAGCTGGGAAACTCCCCCAGAGGTGGGGAGGGAGGTAGACTGAGAGATGAAGCGTGACAGGTGCATGATATGCTCTGCTTAGCATTAGATGGGGCTGGGGGGATGCCATGTGCATCTCACCTGGTCATAAGCTGTCAAGGTCACTGTACCCCTGAGCCTCCCTTGGGAAGTTCACCAGGTGCCTTTGGTGTTGGAGTCCTAATAATCCCTTATATCTGGGCAGGGATTTATAAGCAGGTTCACACACTTTATTTCTTCTTACTCATAAAATAATCTGATGAGGTAGATGATATTATCACATATACAATTGAGGCTTAGAGAGGTTACAAAATTTGCTCACAGCATGGGAACCCTGACCTTTGCATTCAAGTCCACACTCCTTTTAACCTTCTATGGATGTCTCTTCAGTCCTTCCTGTCCCTCCATCCCCAGAGAGGGTACAGATGAGCTGCTTTTTCAGTCTACTGGTTTTATATCCCTCCCTCTATTTATAATGTCTTCTCTGCTGTTTCCACTATTCTCTGGCTGTACAGGAGGCCGGAGCAGCGTTCTATACTTTAAATCTCTCTCCTTTCCCCTCCCAGCGAGTAAAAGAGCTGAAGAATCTGATTCCTACTACTGAGCTGATGACTAAGCCTTGGTAGCAGGCTTTGTATGCAGGTCCTGAGGAGTTCATCCTTTGTCTAAGGACTGAAGCTTAAAGGAACAGTGCTTACCTACTGGAGGTTCAGACACCAAGGTCGGCTGGGATTAGGGAAAGGGGAGCATTTTGAGTATAAAGATACCTGGAGCTCTCTAGTTGCAAATACTGTTCAGTGACTTCAGGAGCTCAGAGAAGTCTGTGAGCTTCTTGCTTCTGACCTAATTCTGCCTGAAAGGGACTTGGTCCGTGCCGCTCCCTTTCTGGTTGGTGAGCAGCAGGAAAGCATGCACGTCAGCAGAGTCTCCACTGCTGGGACCAGATGGGACCCTCTCCTCTGGGTAGAGAACCACCTGCTGCTGGAGAGCACGAGTGAGAAGAGTCCTGGGTTGGGAGCAGAGAGGTTCTTGATTCTCCTCCCTGGTTGGCCCTTGCTTCATTGGGTATATCCCTTTACCTCTCAGGTCCCTTTTCTTGTGTGTAAAGGCAGGTTGATGCCCTTTTAAATACAAAATGAGCATCTGACTAGTACTATATACTTCAAACACATGGTATCTTGTTTTCATCAGCAAGTCTGCTTTAAAGTGAGGATGAAGAAGGAGGCTCAGGGAGGCAAGTGACTTGCTCAAGGTCTCAGACCAATAAGTACAGACTTAATTCTGTTGCAAGACTCGCTTCAAGATCTTTATGTTAAATGATAATGAGGACGATGATGATGAAGAAGAAGAGATAAGGAGGAGGAAGGAGAGGAGGGGAGGAGGAAGAAAGCAGCTAATGAATGCTTGTCACTAGTGCCTGTCATAAGTACTCTGTGCTAAGTACTGTTGCTTAGTCCTCACAATAACTCTAAGAACAGTACTGTTATTATCATCTTCATTTTAGAAATGCTAGAAGCTGAGGTTCAGAGAGGTTAAATGTCTTCTTTAGGGTCACAGTCCTGGTAAGTGGCAGAGCTAGCACTTAAATCCAAGACTCCTGACTCCTGGAGTGGCGCTCTTGATACTGTACCAGTCTGCTTAAAAAAACGTGCTTTGGGAATGTGCGGTGCTGTCTGAAGGCAAGCTGGTCCTCTCCATCATTTCATCAGACCCACTGATGCACCTGGCAGCCTCTAATGGGAATACACTTGTCTGGGCCCCAGGCCAGAAGGTCAAGGTGGGATGGGGACATGGTTTCAGGAGACCCACCTTCTCCAGGCTCAAGCTCTGTGAAGGCACTGTGGTAGAGGGTCTTCAGAACTACCCTGCTGTAGCGTCAGCTGAGTGCCTGTCTCCAGGGGGCCTGGTGGGCACCTATTTGGGAGCACATGTTGTTCCATTTCTTCCTTGCCACCTTGCCTCCTGGCCAAACTATTGTTCCCTGCCTCTCCAGCAACTAAAGACACATGTCCCGTTCCCCAACTCCCACTCTGTCTTCAGTCTGTCCAGATGGGAGTTGGCCTGTTAGCTCTGTCACTTTACCTCTGGCGTCTTGAGGGAACGAAACCTAACATACTACCTGTTGTAGCATTCTATTTTGATCTATATCAGGACATCATAAAGCTTGCATCTTGCCTCTTGCAAATCAAAAGGGGTTTTATTGCTGGGCTCACGGAGTCCCATAATACTCAAGCCAGCTTTGGCACTAGCTGGGCTCATGTATCACTCTCTCTCCATAAAAGTCACAGTCTTCGTTCCTCCTCTGAGTTTCCAGCCTATCATCTCTCTGTTATCACGTTGCAAAGAGCTCTCAGGGGAAGAAATCTAGAAATGTCTGGGGAGGCTGTGCCATCATGCAAATTCAGTGCCACACCAGGGAGGATAAAACTGAATGAGCTGCAGGGCCTGCTGACAAGACAGTAGTTCCAAGCACAGGCTGGTATGGAATCAAGTGGTTGCCAGTGGGGGTGTTACATTTGCCAAGTCTTTCAACCCATCTGCAGGTCTTGACCCAACTCAACTTTTTCTTTCTAGGTATCTTCTCCCAGGCTTTAGAGTGTGTCTAGAGAAAGTTAAGTGATTATGCAGATTGGTGCCACCAAGTTATTTGCCAAGCTTGGCCAAGCCCCCAGGACCATTCCACGTATACCTCCCTTTTGTATCTCTTGGGTCTGTGCTGTGCTCATTTGTTAAGTCATGTCCAATTCTTTGCGACCCCATGAACTGTAGCCCACTAGACTCCTCTGTCCATTGGATTTTCTGGCAAGATTACTGGAGTGGGTTGCCATTTAATTCTCCAGGGGATCTTCCCAACCCAGGGATTGAACCCATGTCTTCCATGTCTCCTGCATTGCAGATGGATTCTTTTACCCCCGAGCCAGCAGGGAACCCTGTTAGTTGCCCAGTTGTGTCTGACTCTTTGCAACCCTGTGAATTATAGCCTGCCAGGCTCCTCTGTCCATGGAATTCTCCAGGCAAGAATACTGGAGTTGGTAGGTATTTCCTTCTCTTAGGTAGACTTCCATTTAAAATAATAAAATAAATAATTTGGAAGTGCTAGGTCTTAGTTGCAGTATGTAGGATCTTTGTTTGCAGCATGTGGGATCTAGTTCTCTGACCAGGGATCGAACTCAGGCCCCCTGCATTGGGAGTGCGAAGTCCTAGCCAATGGACCACCAGGGGAAGTCTGTTCTACTCCTTTTGAAAGTCCCAGTGTCAGGGATCCAGCCTGTCCCTCTGACCCCTGCCTCACTACAGAAGACCTTCTCTCCTGCCTCACAGAAAGAAGGGTCTTTGAGATATGAACTTCCTCCACCCCATGGCAAATCTTCTATTTGTATCCAACTTTATTTTCTGTTTTGAGCTGTTTCTGCTCCTTTCTAAGGCTAGTCTCCCCACCTCTGCTCTCGATCCTCCACCTCCTACCTCTGCAGTGTGTTGTTCCAATTCTCTTCTCCCATATGCTCAGTCTTCTTCACCCAGTTCTCCCCTTCTCAGCCCTTGAATGTGTTTGCGTCTCTCCATCAAAAATAATATCCTCCTCAAGCTACTTCCTTCTCCATTTTCAACTTTGCTGTGGAAATTCTCAAAAGGATAGTTTCCAATTGTTTACTCTTCATCTCCTATTCCTTTTGCCACCTATGACAGTTTGGCTTCTGTCTCCATGACTAATTTCTACATCAGTGCATTAACCGCAGCTCACATTAAGTTCTTAATATGAACCAGGCACTGTGTTAGGTACTTTGTACAAGTTGTCTTATTCAATCCTCACAACAACCCTATGAGGTGAGTACTATCATAATCTCCATTTTACAGATAGTGCCAGTTAGAGCTTTCAAGTAACTTGTTCAAGGTCACACAGCTTAGTGAGTGGTAGAGTTAGGATTTGAACAGAAGTGATTTGACATTAGAGCCCATTCTTTAACTCAGGGGTGTACAAACTTGTTCTGTAAAGGCCTAGATAATAAAACTTTTCAGCTTTGCATGCCACACAGTCTCTGATGTTACTGCTCAGCTCTGCCACTGTGGTCTGAAAGCAGTGACAGAGGATATATAAATGAATGAGAGCGACTGCATTGCAATAAAACTTGATTTATAGACACTGAAAATGAGTGTCATATAATTTTGCCTGTCAAAATATTCTTCCTCTCTTGACTTTTTTCCCCAGGCACTTAAAAATATGAAAATCATTTTTAGCTTGCAGTCCATATATATAAACAAGTGGCGGGCCATATTTGTCCCATGGTTGTGGTTTGCTGAGCTTGACTCTAGCCATCACATCATTCAAGGCTCCTCAAAACTGTCAAATCCAATGGCTACAGCTCTCCAGGCTGAGGATACACACTTTCTTTTTTCTCTCCCCATGATTTTGAAGGCCGCACTTACTTCCAGTTTTCCTTCTGCCTTAGCCTCTGCTTAAAGCTTCCCTTCTCCCATTTACCTCTCGAGAGTTTGGCATTTCCAAGGATCAGGAGGTGACTTCTTTCTTTGTTTACTCTTGTTTGTTAATGTAGTAGCTCCGCACATGGGCTTTGGAGTTTTACTTACCTGGGTTTAAATCCCAGCTCCAATAGATACTACTTGTGTGAACTTGCAGGGTTGTTGTGAAGGTTACATGATTAACTATTTGGAAAACTCCCCCAATCATGCCTTTAATGTAGTGTATCTTTAATAAAATAGTTGTCATCACCATTGTTATTATTGTGTTACTATGATGGGACGTTGATTTCCTAATCTATCTCTTCAGCTCAGACTTCTATTTTGAATCCTAGACCCATATATCGGCCTATTTGACATCTGTGCTTGGGTGTCCACTGGCACCTTGGCCTCAGCATGTCCCACACCTAACTCATCTCTCTCCCACTCTTGTATCCACTTACCCATACCTGCTCTTTTGCCCCCACCATTCCTTCTTCGTGTTAACAGCGACACTGTTCACTCATTGAACTGAGAAACCTGGAAGTCCAGTTTCATGTTAGAAAAAAAGAAATGACATGAAACATCCAGTTTTAAAGTGAAGATGAAACTGAACATTTTAAATCTCTCCTCAGTTGGGACTGGAGATTCACTACGTGGTTGATGTGAAAAAATTTTCCCTCTCTTCCCTTTCCTCATCTCCTTCCCTTCGCTCCTGCCAGATGGATCTCCTCCCTTTCCCTTCAACTCAGTGTGCCCATTTCTAACTCCTCACCTTGGATCACATGATTCCTCTCATCTGGAATGCATCCCCCCATATATCTTCAAATGGTATCTATCATTCAAGGGCTAAAACATCCATGACACCTTCTTCACCTCTCTATTCAATAAAATAAGACATATTTTGGAACCAAGGACTTTATGCTTTTAAATTGAATATCAGTATTACTTATTCCATACTTTATAATGTTTGCTGTCACAAGTCTCAAAGTCATATTGTTTCAATGGGATTATTGCATCTTAAGTTCACAAGGCATAGAATATTTTTCCTCTGAGTTCTCCACTATGCCTTGCACAGTTCTCCTTATGCCTTCCATGATTCTTTCTCTGGCTCTTCTACCTACAATTAACATGGACCACAAGGTTCTACTTCATCTCCCCACCCCCGCCTTCTGAGTTTCTTCCTTAGAGATTTCAATCTATTTTTTAGAGATAAAACTTTTATATGTATATCTATGACTTCCCAGATTTTCATCTCATTTCATAACTTCTTTCCTGAGCTCCATTCCTACACCTAAATTTCTTGGTGGTCATTTTCATGAGGATGTCTTGCCTGATTTCAAACCTGTCTATCAAAATCTCAACTCATCATCCTCCCATCTCACCCCACCTTCACATTTCCTTATGGCACCATCATTCTGTTACACAAAACTTGAAGTCATCTTTGACTACTTTCATCATACATACACAGGGATTTACCACTGTTCCTTTATGGTGTTTCTTATACCCTATCCTTTCCTGCCCCATTACTACAGTAACAATAATAAAAACTATAGCTGTCAAATGTGGATTGGTGCTTGTTACAGCAAGATACTGGGCTAAGTGCTTTATATGTATTAACTCATTATTCCTCATATCATTCCTATAAGGTAGGTCTTCTTAATAACCTCTTTTCATAGATGAGAAAACTAAGATTCAGTATGGCAGAGCTAGAATCACACCAAAATGGATTTGGACTCACATTTCATACTTAACCACGGTGCCATTTACTCCTCATACATAGATTTCTGTAACTGCTTCCTAACTGGTACACCTGCCATTACTTGCTCCTCCATCAGTCCTTGGTATTCTATATACCATTTCCAGGATAATCATAGCAGACATTACTATCATTATTTATCTAACAATCCATTGCTATCTCTGTTTCATACATTAAATTAAATCTAGCCACATCCTAACATTTAAGCCCTTCACAATTGTACCACAACCTAACTCCCCAGCTCTCTCTCTTAGATGAGTCTGCGTAGATTTCCATGAATGGATTAAACCATATCCTAACATATAAAGCCCTTCACAATTTTCAGTTCAGTTCAGTTCAGTCACTCAGTCGTGTCCGACTCTTTGCGACCCCATGAATCACAGCACGCCAGGCTTCCCTGTCCATCACCAACTCCTGGAGTTCACTCAAACCCATGTCCATCAAGTCGGTGATGCCATCCAGACATCTCATCCTCTGTCNNNACTTTCTGCCATAAGGGTGCTGTCATCTGCATATCTGAGGTTATTGATATTTCTCCTGGCAATCTTGATTCCAGTTTGCGCTTCTTCCAGCCCAGTGTTTCTCACGATATACTCTGCATATAAGTTGAATAAGCAGGGCAACAATATACAGCCTTGACGTACTCCTTCACAATTTTACCACAACCTAATTTTCCAGCTCTCTCTTAGATGGGCCTGCGTAGATTTCCATGAATGGATTAAATGATAGTGTCCTACTCAGCTATACAACAGTTTTACTTTATCCAATTCACTCTTGATCATCTTGTGAGCTACTGGAGGGAAGGGATGGGCCTGAACTTTGGTGCCCTTCAGGGCCTTCCACCTAGTCTGCACTCAGTGAATATCTGTCAAGTGATTGACAGTAGGGGCTCAGGTAACACTAAGAAAATTAGATTGTTTAATTAGTACTTAACATGCTCCTCTTTCTTTCCTCCCCATGAGCCCTCTCATTTTTCTCTTCTCTGGTATAATTATCCTATGAAAATGTGAAAATCTCCTTTGCTGCAATCCTACACCACTTCATCAGTTCTTTCCTTGATGTATCCCCAAACATACCTTTCTACAGGGCTTCCCAGGTTGCTCAGTGGTAAAGAATCCACCTGGTGAAGCAGGAGACTCAGACACTAGTTCAGTCCCTGGGTTGGNAAATGTGAAAATCTCCTTTGCTGCAATCCTACACCACTTCATCAGTTCTTTCCTTGATGTATCCCCAAACATACCTTTCTACAGGGCTTCCCAGGTTGCTCAGTGGTAAAGAATCCACCTGGTGAAGCAGGAGACTCAGACACTAGTTCAGTCCCTGGGTTGGGAAGATCACCTCAGGAGGAAAGACAATCCACTCGAGGATTCTTGCCTGGAAAATCCCATGGACTTACAGTCTAAAGAGTCACAAATTGCTGGACATGACTGAGTGGCTGAGCACACACACACACCTACTACACACACCTTCCTATAAATCTTTTTTATCGCTTGGTATTTATTAGACTAAATGTTACCAATCTAGGAAAGGTTTTTAGGGATGACCATTGTGTGAAAATGACAGCACAGTCTATAGCTGTCTGTAATAAACTCTTTATTTAAGTCACAGATTTTCAGGTGATGTTCAGCACTGGCCAAGGCCCCGAGCCACTGTACCCAAAAGATGGCAGTGGAAGTGACAACTGAGAAGGTCAGTTCCAAATCCAGATGTCATAAATCCCCAGATGTTCTTGTGTCACAGAGAGAACACATTTCCATTTTTATTGGATTTTTAAGTTTTTCTTTGGATACTTACTGCCTTTTGGGCATTGCCACAGATTAAGTACCACAATGTCAAAGGATATCATAGAATTCCCTAATAGTTCAGGAAGACC
>SJYA01003344.1:180462-190581 GCA_006410615.1 Neotragus moschatus | reverse complement strand
TTCTACCTTTTAACTGTTTTAAGTAATGTTGCTCTGAACTTTCATGTACAAATATTTGTTTGGATTCCTGTCTTCTATTATTTTTGGTACATACATATCTAGGAGTGGAATTGCTGGGTCATATGGTAATTTTATGTTTAACTGTTTGAGAAACAACCAAATTGTTTTCCACAGTGGCTGCACCATTTTACATTCCCACCAATAGTGTACAAAGGTTCCAATTTCTCTACATCCTTGTCAACACTTGTTCTTTTTTTCTTTTTTTTTTTCTATTACAGGCATCCTAGTGGGTGTGAAGTAATATTTTATTTAGATTTTTATTTGAATCTCCATAATGATTAGTGATGCTGAACATCTTTGCATGTACTTGTTAGGCAGTATGTATCTTTTCTTAAGAAAATTTTTTTTAATCTAATGTATGTCTTTTTTTGGAGAAATGTCTATTTATCCTTCAGCCATTTTTAAATTGAGTCAGTTTCCTGTTATTTGTTGAGTTGTAAGGTTTCTTTATATATTCTAGATACTAGACCCTTATGAAATATATGATTTGCAAATATTTTATCTCATTCTGTAGTTTGTCTTTTTACTTTCTCAGTAGTATTCTCTGATATACAAAATGTTTTAATTTTGACTGAGTCCGGTTTATTTTTGTGTTGTTGCTTGTGTTTTAGATGTCATATTTAAGAAACTATCAATCACATAGTTTAAGGTTATGAAGATTGCCCCCATATTATCTTCTAGACAATTTATGGTTTTAGCTCTTATGTTTAGGTCTTTGATTTATTTTGAGTTAATTTTTGTTTATTATGTGAGAGATGGGTCCAATTTCACTTTTTGCATATGAATATCTAGTTGATCCAGCACCATTTGTTGAAGAGATTGTTCTTTCTCCATGGGATGGTCTTGGAACACTGTCAAAAATCAATTTGCCCTAGAGGTATGGCTTTATTTCTGGACCCTCAATTCTATTCCACTGGTATAATTTATCTATGTGCCAGTATCACATTCTTTTGATTACTGTAGCTTTGTATTTAGTTTTCATATAGCAAAGTATGAGGCTTCTAACATTGTTCTTTTTCATGATTAATTTGGCTATTCAGAGTCCACCAATTCTATATAAATGTCCATTTCCATTTTTTCAAAATGGGCTAGTATTTCCATTTCTTAAAAAAAGGCCTTTAGGATTTTGATAATGAATTTTATATTGAATCTGTAAATCACTTTGGGAAGTATCTTAATAATATTGTCTTCCAATCTATGACACATGATGTTTTTCTTTTCATTCAGTTTTTTTTTTTTTAATTTCCTTCAGCAGTGTTTTGTAGTTTTTGGTGTGTAAATCTTATACGTTGGTTAAATTTATTTCAATGTATTTTAATCTTTTTGATGCTGTTTAAAATTTGTTTCCTTAATTTTATTTTTGCATTGCTCATTCCTAATCTATAGAAATGAGAGTGATTTTGCATATTGATATTGTATAACATGCAACTTATCAAATTCATCCATTGACCCTGACGGTTGTTTTGTGTATTCTTTAACTTTTTTTCTGTATATAAGATCATGTCATCTGTGAATAGCGATAGTTTTACTTCTTCCTTTCCTATTTGTATGCTTTTTATTTCTTTTCTTGCCTATTTGGTATGGCTAAAACTTTTATTCCAATATTGAATAGAAGTGAAAAAACGTGACATCTTTTTCTTCTTTCTGATCATAGGAGGAAAGCATTCAGTTTTACGTAATTAAGTATAATGTTACCTGTGGGTATGTCATAAATGTCCCTTATCAGGTTGATGAAATTCCTTTCTATTCCTAGTCTGTTGAGTGATTTTTATCATGAAAAGATGTTGAGATTTGGCAAATGCTCTTTTTGTTCATTAATAAACATAACTGTAAATTTTCCTCCATTCTATTAATTTGATGTATTACATGGATGATTTTCTTGAACCAGCCTTACATTCTTGGGATATTTCCTATTTAGTTCAGTTCAGTTCAGTTGCTCAGTCGTGTCCAACTTTTTGCGACCCCATGGACTGCAGCAGGCCAGGCTTCCCTATCCATCACCAACTCCTGGAGCTTGTTCAAATTCATGTCCATTGAGTCAGTGATGCCATCCAACCATCTCATCCTCTGTCGTCCCCTTCTCCTCCCTCCTTCAATATTTCCAAGCAGGAAGGTCTTTTCCAATGAGTCAGCTCTTCGCATCAGGTGGGCAAAGTATTGGAGTTTCAGCTTCAGCATCAGTTCTTCCAATGAATATTCAGGACTGATTTCTTTTAGGATGGACTGGTTGGATCTCCTTGCTGTCCAACGGACTCTCAAGAGTCTTCTCCAACACCACAGTCCAAAAACACCAATTCTTCGGCTTTCTTTACAGTCCAACTCTCACATCCATACATGACTACTGGAAAAATCATAGCTTTGAATAGATGTCTCTGCTTTTTAATATGCTGTCTAGGTTGGTCGTAACTTTTCTTCAAAGGAGCAAGTGTCTTAATTTCATGGCTGCAGTCAGCATTTGCAGTGATTTCCTACTTAGTCATGGTATATAGTCCTTAAATATACTGCTCAATTCAGTTTACTAGTATATTGCTGATACTTTTTGCATTTATATTTAAAAGGGATATTGGTTTGTAGCTTGGTTTTTATGTCTTTGTCTGGCTTTGGTATCAGAGTAATGCTGGTCTCATAGAATGAGTTAGGAAAGACTTCCAAAACTTTTTTTTAAGAGTTTAACAAGTATTGGTTTTCATCCTTCTTTGAACAGTCATAGAATTCGCCAGTGAAATCATCTGTATGGAGTTTTTCTTTGGGACATTTTTGAGTATTGATTCAATCCCTTTATCTATTATAGGTCTGTTCAAAATTTCTGTTTCTTCTTGAGTCATATTTGATAGTTTGTATTCTAGGAATTTTTCTATTTTATCTTTGTTTTTAATATTTTTTTGTTCTTCCTTTTCTTTTTGTTTTTTAGTTTTATTTTTTAATATAAATTTATTTATTTTAATTAGAGGCTAATTACATCCTGTTTCATGCATTCATCCTGGACTGGCAATTCATTTCACATATTATATTATACATGTTTCAATGCGATTCTCCCAAATCATCCCACCCTCTCCCTCTCCCATAGAGTCCAAAAGACTATTCTATACATCTGTGTCNGGAGAAGACTCTTGAGAGTCCCTTGGACTGCAAGGAGATCCAACCAGTCCACCTAAAGGAGATCAGTCCTGGGTGTTCATTGGAAGGACTGATGTTGAAGCTGAAACTCCAATACTTTGGCCACCTGATGCAAAGAGCTGACTCATTGGAAAAGAACCTGATGCTGGGATAGATTATGGGCAGGAGGAGAAGGGGACAACAGAGGATGAGATGGCTGGATGACATCACTGACTCGATGGATGTAAGTCTAAGTGAACTCTGGGAGTTGGTGGTGGACAGGGAGGTCTGGCATGCTGTGGTTCATGGGGTCACAAAGAGTCGGACACGACTGAGCAACTGAACTGAACTGATAAGATAATTAAGAAATATAGTTAATGAAACTTAGTAATAGATTGAGGTTTTGCTGGGGGCTCAGATGGTAAAGAATAACCTATAGTGCAAGAGACCTAATTTTAATCCCTGGATTGGGAAGATCCCCTGGAGGAGAGCATGGCAATCCACTCTTGTATTCTTGCCTGGAGAATCCCCATAGATAGAGGAGCTTAGTGGGCTACAGTCCATGAGGTTGCAAAGAGTTTGACATGACTGAGTGACTAAGTACAGCACAGGGATAGATTGAGTGTGGTTGATGAGAGAGATGTACCTAAGATAACTTCCAAGTTTCTGGTCTGAACGAGTAGGTGAATAGTGATACCATTTTATTGAAATGGGGAAAGTGAAGACTATGCATATTTGACGAGAAGAATGAGTTCAGGTGGAATAGGAAAAGTATAAGATGCCTGTAAGGAGGAAATCTAAGGTCATCTAAGAGAAGATGTTAGAGTTGGTCATGTAAATCTGAAGGTCAACAGAGAGTTCAAGATTGGTGACAAGATTTGTAAGTTGTCAGCATGAAGATGGTATTTTAAAACATGTGGATTTACTTGGTGGTCCAGTGGCTAAGACTGAGCTCCCAGTGCAGGTGACCTTGGTTCAATCTCTAGATTCTAGATTCTACATGCCACAACAAAAAGATCCCGTATGCCCCATCCAGAATACATGATCCCATGTGTTACAAATGAGTTGGCACAGCCAAATAGCTAGTTTTTAAAAAGAAAGTTTCTTGAATTCATGAGTAAATAGTTAAAAGATTAAAAAAGTGATTGAATGATATCACCTAGGGAGAGCATATAAATAGAAGAGAGTAGAGGGTTGAGCTTTGAGTCCTCCAAAATTTATGTAACAGGAAGTGAAGTCAGGCCATCAGAGAAGACTGGGAGTACTAGAGTGAAAGAAGAAAAATAAGAATAATATCATATTCCAAACAGCTGATGATGGTGGCCAAGGGATAAATATTTCAAATGGGAATAATCAACATTATCTGATAATGCTGTGGAAGACAAAAAGTGACTAGGGGCATTAATGACATGATAGTCATGGATTCCTTGATTTTAGTTAGAATAGACTGGGCTTAGGAATGAGAGAGAGGTGAGGAGATGGAAACAATGAGTATGAAAATCTTGTTTAAAATATGTGGAAGAAAAGAGGAAGTGAAAGGAACAACTAGTTCGTGAGGCATATGGCATCAAGTGAGGTTGGATTTCTTTTTCAAAATAGGAGAGGCTTTGATATGATTAGATACTGCCTAGAAACAACCAATGGGAAAGGAAAGAGAAAGGAGGTAATCCGTATGGCAGGGTTCCCTAAAAGGGAGCAGGAATGGCCTTAGAAAGGAGAGGGACATCATTTTCACTCTAACATGAATGGTGGAACAAAAGTATCAGTGTAGACTCAGATACATTTGTAGATTTCATGGTATAAAGGTATGATGGTTTCCTTCTGACATATTTTCTTTGAAGTTTTAGGAAATGAGACCACTTGCTGAGAGAGGGGGTTCAAGGTATGAGAACCTGGAAGTTTGAGGAGAGCAGAGAAAATAATTTTGAAAATGGGAGATCTAGCTAAGTAAATAAACTAAAATTACCAGGCAGTGTTGAGAGCGGGTTGGTGGTTTTCTAACACTGCTCAGAAGACTGAGTGCAGATGTGCAGAAAGGAGAAGGTTCACTTATCCAGGGTTTTCCCAAGTGGTGTAATAGAAGTTCAGTGGATCCAGAGAGCTGGAGATATGATTGGTCACTGAATCCAAGCTTGAGATAGAGATAAATGAAGGCAAGTGGAGGGTATGGATAAGTTTTAAAAATGAAGGCAAGTGGAAGGTTCATTGTCCAGGTGGTCCCAGTGAGGTTGAAGAATATTTTGTTGAGAATTATAGTGTCCATGCAGCAGAAGGACATAAACTTTTGGTAAGTGAGTGGGGTCAGAAATCGTCATTTTAGAGAATGAGCAGTTTCTGGTACAGACAACATCAGGGATGTGGCCATGAGTGTGGATGGCTGAGAAGATAATTATCTGAGAGATCATTGGAAATATAACTGAAGGGTTAGGGTGCTGTTTGGATCATCCAAACACCTTGGATGTCACCCTAGGCGATGGCAGGAGTTGGTATGTAGAGGAAGTTGAGGACCTAAAGTTTTCAATGAATGGCAGAGGATAGAGATGCGGTGGAGGGTTGTGAGAAAGTGACTGAAAAATTATTGTTGCTTAGTCACTAAATTGTATCTGACTCCTTTTAGACCCTATGGACTATAGCCACCAGGCTCCTCTGTCCATCGGTTTCCCCAGGCAAGAATACTGGAATGTGTTGCCATTTCCTTCCTCTTGAAAAGTCCTGCTGGAAAGTTGGTGCCTGATAATTAGAATGATTAGAAATAAGACTATTTAGCTGAATGGTGTTAACTTTAAAGTAGCAGCGGTTGTATGGAATCCAGAGTCACACTGCCTGAGCTTGAATTCTGATTTCACCAGAGTAATGACTGTCAAGTTACTTAACCTCTGTGCCCAAGTTTTTTATCTGTAAAATGGATGCAATAATAATACTTGCCTCATAGGCTTGTTAAGATTATTTAGAGCAGAATCTGGTCCATAGTAATTGCTATTATCTGTTAATTTTTATATAGCATTCTTCTTTACAGAAGATTGGGTACTCATCTCTGATTATATTGAGAAGTAAGATTTCAACCAGTTATCCCATTTATCAGCTTAGGGGTTTTTTATTCCTGTCATCTGTGACCTTCTTACCAGGGCTACGCTGAGTATGTCAGTAGTCAGTTTCTCTGACTCAGCAAGGTCATCAGCAGGGAAGCCATGCCTTCTGAGGCCTAATTTGTTGAGAAAAAGACTAATGGGAAATATATTAGCAGTACCCTTAAAGACTGTATCAGTACTGTATCAGTGGTGAGTGACATTAGAGTTCTTAAAAGCACAGTGACCTGGCAGGAACTTCATCAGCACCTTTAGAGTCACATTAAACAATATGGAGTAACCATTCCCAGTAACCATTTTCCTATTTGGAAACCAGAGCCAGCCTCACAGTATGAGAACCTTACATGACATAACAAGGAAAGGATGTTGGGTAGGGAGGTAAAAGGGTAGATAGTTTTGCACGTTTTCTATTTTCCTCTACTTCCCCAGTAAGTGCCTAGTGCTGAAAATGTACTTTTTACACCCCCTCTATCACAATGTGTTCTCTGGAAAAGATCTGATAAAATGATAATGAAAACTTATGATCCATCCAAGAGACAAATTGTACAGTGATGGATGTCTTAGGTCACAGATTGAAAGGTATAATTTTAGGCACTAGTGAGCTGGAAGGGGGTAGATGTTTTGAGGACCAGGAACCTTCTTTTTGTTCTGGCCCTGACTGCCCCTACTTTGAGAGATATACTGTGCTAGATCTTAAATCTGAACAAGGTAGTTCTTGATTTTAAAAAATCTCAAGATCTGTAGGAGAGAAACAGACACTGTAAAACATAATCACAACATGATTAGTACTGTATCAGTGGCATGGGCAAAATGGCAATCTACAGGAAAAAGAGGGACTAATTCCTAACCCTCTCTGTGGGACTCAGGGAAGCTTTCATGGAAAAGGTGACATTTTTAACTAGGACTTGAAGGATGAATGAATGTGCTGGAGGAAGAATACAGGGAATGGAAGATACTCTTTGCAGAGAGAAAAACATGTGCAAAAATATGGATCCATGAAAGGATTTACTAAAAGCATATTTTCTAGTGGTGTGAAAACCCTACTATTGCTAGAAAGTGTGTGGGGAAGGTGTGGCAGGAGGTGAAGTGGAAGGAGTATCACAAATTGCTAAGGAAGTTTATTTTTATTTTTTAGATAATGAGATTTTGGTAGCTTTATGGAAGATGAAGGAGAGACTAGAGGAGCAGAGAGCTAGAATGCTGTTGGAATAGTCCAAGCAAGAGACAGTGAGCATCTCAACTAAAGCTATGTCTGTGAGGAACAGAATTGAAGAGACATTTCTGAATTAAAATGATAAGATTTGATAACTAATTGGAAATACACAGTGAGGCAGAAGGAAGAGTGAAGGATCATATTAAGGTTGGCTGTAAAGAGCCTGTCTACCAATGTAAGAGACTTAAGAGATCCACGTTCAATCCCTGGGTCAGGAGGATCCCCCGGAGGAAGGCACGTCAACTCACTTGCCCAGAGAATTCCACAGGCAGAGGAGCCTGGCGGGTTGTAGTCCATAGGATTGCAAAGAGTTGGACATAATTGAAGTGACTTAGCACACACACGTGTAGATATTAACCAAAATGAAGTATACTGAAGGAAGTAGGCTTAAGGGAGAATAAGACTAATTTAGTTTTGAGATAGTTGTAGAGCATTCAGCTAGGTAGTCAGAAATATAGCTCTGGGCTTCAGGAAGAAACCCTAAAGAAAAAATTATCTTGCAAAAAAAAAAGTGTGAAATTTTGCAAAAAGATAAATTAAAGTGGAGATGAAAAATAGGCCATAAAAATCTAAAAAATACAGCAAACTAGTGAATCTAACAAAAAAGAAGCAGACTCACAGATATAGAGAACTAGTGATTACAAGTGGGGAAAGGGAAGGGAGAGAGGAGCAATATAGGGGTAGGTGATTAAGAGGTACAAGCTATTATAAATAAGCTATAAGGGTATATTGTACAACATGAGGAATGTAACCAATATTTTATAATAACTATAAGTGAAATATAACCTTTAAAATTTATGAATTGCTATATCGTATACCTATAACTTATAAACATTTTACATCAACTATATTTCAATAAAAATAAAAATTAAAAATAATAAGTAAATAAATAATAAAAAGAAAAGTAGGCCACAGGAATTTAGCAATAAATGGACCTTAAAAAGAGCAATTTTAGTGTTGTGTGCCTGTGTGTGACAGTCACTCAGTCATGTCCGACTCTTTGAGACCCCATGGACTATACAGTCCATTGAATTCTTTAGGGAGTGGATCACCTTTTCCCTCTCCAGGGGGTCTTCCCAACTCAGGGATCAAACCCAGGTCTCCTGCATTGTAGGCAAATTTTTTACCAGATGAGCCACAAGGGAAGTCCCTGGAAATCCCTTAGTGTTGTGGGGGCCAGAATAATATTGCATTGATTTAAAGTTTCATTGAGAAAAGTTAGAAACAAAGAGATTGTCAAAGAATTAAGAAATAGAGTAAAATTCATGTCAAAATAAAATAAAGAGCAAGGCATAAAGTATTAATTAAGGAAAAAACACTATTTTTTATGGACAAAAGCTATAATCTACAGTAAACATATGAATCATGAACTTTTTATACACCAAGTAATGTAGCATGGCAGTTTGTAAAACAAAGACTATAATAAGGAGAAATTGACAAAATTATAATCCTAGTGTTAGAATTAGTTTTGGCTGTATGCAAGGAAAAACAGAATAGCAAGGGCTTACACTGGATAGAGGTTTACTTATCCCTTGTGGAAAAGAAGTCTAGATGTAGATATTCTAGGGCTTATATCTTGCTGTTCTCTCAGTCATTAGCATATCACCTTATTGTCCAAAATGACTTCTTGAACTCTAGCTATCTTATTTATATTCCATGTAGGAGCAAGGGAGAATGATAGGAGCTGCCCTCAACACACATAAATCACAGTAGCCAGCACTTAGATGAACGCTATGAAGGGGGCTGGAAAATGTGGTTTTCTATTCTGAGTGGCAATGTGTGCATGCATCCTAAGTTTGCTTCAGTCATGTCCAACTCTTTGTGGCCCTATGGACTGTAACCTGCCAGGCTCCTCTGTCCATGGGATTCTCCAGGCAAGAATCCTGTAGTGGGTTGCCATTTCCTTCTCCAGGGGATCTTCCCAACCCAGGGATCGAACCTGCATCTCCTGCATTACAGGCAGGTTCTTTACCATCTGAGCCACCAGAGAAGTCCCTGAGTGGCAATACTCGTAGCTAAAAGTCAGACAGGCCTCTGCTACAGAGAAGAAAGGAAGAAATGAATGTTGGGTTGGCAAGTAGCAGTCTGCATTATAACTGTCTTAGTCTGTAACAGATCAAATAGTCAGAAAGGAAAGAAAGAAAGTGAAAATTGCTTAGTCGAATCCAACTCTTTGTGACCCCATGGACTATACAGTCCTTGGAATTCTCTAAGCCAGAATACTTGAATGGGTAGCCTTTCCCTTCTCCAAGGGATCTTCCCTACCTAGGGATAGAACCCAGAAAAGAAAGAGAACCGACAAATTAAATCATATAATTAATAAGGTTAATTTTATACATATATCTGTATCTACACCTTTGTGCCCTCCACAGAACACATAGTTTTATTACATACTCATGAAGCATTTACAAAAAATATTTTAATTTTTAAGATCAAAAAAGAAACCTCAATGTATTAATGAAAACAAGGGTGGCTTAGGCTATAATCTTTTACTCTCTGCTCACAACTCAATGTACCTAGATATTAAAGCACAATGGTAAATAAATAAAATCAAAACAACAGGATATTACAAGATATTAAAAAAACTTACTCTAATAATTTTTGAATGAAAATGTAAAACCAAAACTTCAATTACATATATTTACATAATAATGATGAATGTAA
>SJYA01003344.1:138597-151295 GCA_006410615.1 Neotragus moschatus | reverse complement strand
CTATACCTGCTAAATCAAAATCTCTGGGTGTGGGACCCAGGAATGTACATTTTTAACAAGCTGCCCAGAGGTTTCTGTGGCACACTAATAATTTTTTAAATGAACTTCTACAAAATTAGTATTTTTTAAAAGAGAGACTCCCTTAAGTACACATCAGCCCCTTTATTGTTAATCCTTAAATGTTCCAGATATAGAATCTTCTAACCTTGAATTTAATCTTATATTTGCATTTTGCTTCAGTGCTTGTGTTTAAGTCACTAACATCTCTCGGGGGTGGGAGTCCTACAAAAACAGTTCCAGCTTTAGTGCTTCAGTTGTTTGGATTCAAAGTATATCTAATTTGCTTTGGATTGGATTCAAAGTGTATCTAGTTTGCTTCCTGCATCGCCAGCTATTTAACTCTGTTATAGTCAGAGGAATATATTCACTTTTCTCAATATGTCACTTGTAGGGCTTGTTAAACCACACATCACTGAGTCCCACCCCTAGAGCTTCTGATTTCTTAGATCTGAGGTCGGGCCCCATGATTTGCATTTCTAACAGGTTCCTAGGTGATACTGTTGCTGCAGGTCTAGTGACCACACTTTGAGAACTGCTGAATACAGAAAAACAGGCTTAGGATCTGGGTCAGCTAAAAATGGTTCCCAAACTTCACTGCACATTGGAATCACCTGGGAAGCTTAAATAACATAGTATTGCCTGAAGCATACTCCAGATTAATTAAATCAGAATTCTGGGAGTGATGCCTAGGTGTATCTTAATATTCACAGTTGATTCTAAATGTGAAGTCAGTGTCTCAGCCCACTGTGCTACAAGTGTGTGTGAGAGTGCTCAGTCACTCAGTTGTGTCCGACTCTGTGACCCCATGGACTGGGGCCTGCCAAATATTTCTATATTGGACATATTTGAGCTTTCTATATTGAAGCTCCTCTCTCCATGGAATTTTCCAGGTAAGAATACTGGAGTGGGTAGTCATTCCCTTCTCCAGGGGATCTTCCTGATACAGGGATCGAACCCGTGTCTCCTGCTTTGGCAGGTATATTCTTTACCACTGCGCCATCTGGGAAGTTCAAAATATAGATCAAATTCCCTTCTATTCCTTCACTTCTCTTCTGTGTAGCTGAATAATGAAGGGAGATAGTGAAAATCCCCCTTACACTTATTACTGCCTTCATTGGACAACTTCTCTCATTGTACAATGTTGAGCAGGGCCGTTGGTTTTTACTCTCAACTTTGACCTGTTTTCAGGGCTCCCAATGCTGGCTTGGAGTGACTTGGCACATCAGCATGCTCTTCCTCTCCTCCTCTGTGTCTGTGGTTCTACACATTAGTATCTTTCTGTAGCAGCAAGTCATTCATCATCAGAACTATTATCCTGGAGGGTTCTGTGCAGGATCTCTTCTCTCATACAGTGTTTGCAACAGGTGATGTTTTAACCTTTTTATTTATAGCATCCTTCTTAATTGGAATGTGCCAGGCAAGTGGCACTAGTTGGAATATCTTAATTATTGTACATTCATCACAATCATAGTTAGGAACAGTACTTTTGATCATGATGGATCTTTTCTCCTTAAAATATTGTAGACTGGAGAAATCACAGATTTGCCATGAAAAGAAGACTTTCAGAGAGCTATAAGGATGCTAAATTCACCTGTCAGGATCGAGGTGGGGTGAAAAGCAGTTTCTTCCCAGACTCCTTATGGTCTTATCTAGCATGTGGACTTCATTTTGGAAGGAGACTTCACAGAGACAGGCAGTGTGTGTTGGGACCCAGTCAAGTTGAGCCTCTAGTTAAATTTACATTATTCATGTACTAAAAAAAAAATATTTTGGGCTTCCCTAGTGGCTCAGACGCTAAAGAATCCACCTGCCATGCAAAAGACCTGGATTTGATCCCTGGGTTGGGAAGATCCCTTGGAGGAGGGCACTGCAACTCACTCCAGTATTCTTGCCTGGAGAATCCCCATGGACAGAGGAGCCTGGAAGGCTACAGTACTGCTGCTGCTGCTGCTGCTGCTGCTGCTACATCACTTCAGTCATGTCTGACTCTGTGCGATCCCATAGACAGCAGCCCACTAGGCTCCCCTGTCCCTGGGATTCTCCAGGCAAGAACACTGGAGTGGGTTGCCATTTCCTTCTCCAATGCATGAAAGTGAAAAGTGAAAGTGAAATCACTCAATTGTGTCCGACTCCTAGCAACCCCGTGGACTGCAGCCCACCAGGCTCCCCTGTCCCTGGATTCTTCAGGCATGAACACTGGAGTGGGTTGACACTTCCTTCTCCAATGCATGAAAGTGAAAATTGAAAGTGAAATCGCTCAGTCGTGTCCGACTCCTAGCGACCCCATGGACTGCAGCCCACCAGGCTCCTCCATCCACGGGATTTTCCAGGCAAGAGTACTGGAGTAGGGGGCCATTGCCTTCTCTGAGGCTACAGTACATGAGGTCACAAAAAGTCGGACATGACTTAGCAACTGAGCAAGCACAGCACAGCAAAAATATTTGCTGAAGGCCTACTGTGACAGGCACTCTTTTAAGTGCTAGGGAGAGAGCAGTGGACAAGGTAAAGTTCCTGCCTCATAGAAATGACACTCTATTTGTGTTTGTATATGTGTGTGTGTGTGTAAGATATTTCAAATGCTGAACAAGTAAATATATATATATATACATACATATAGTTTCAAATAGTGAAAATTGTTGTGAAGGAAAGAAGTGGGAGAGCAGGATAGAAGGTGCCCTGGCAATGAGGGCAGAGTTATACTGCTTATTCAGGGATATCAAATAAGAAGTCACTGCAGGAAGTTTTAAGCAGAGGAATTGCATTATCTGAGTGATGATTTTCAAATGCTCACTCTGGCTGCTACATAGAGAATGGTCTATAAGGAAGCAACAGTGAATGCAGGGAAATCTGATTGGAGGTTTTTGCAGTAATTTAGGACAAAGATAATGGTAGCTTAGCCTAGGATTTTAGTAACACAGGGTTGAAAAGTGGGTGAATTTGTGAATCTCATGAATCTCATGAATTTCATATTGAAGAAGGAAATGGCAACCCACTCCAGTGTTCTTGCCTAGAGAATCCCAGGGATGGCGGAGCCTGGTGGGCTGCCGTCTATGGGGTCGCACAGAGTCGGACACGACTGAAGCGACTTAGTAGCAGCAGCAGCATGAATTTCAGAGGCATAGCCAACAGTACATGTTGTTGGATGAGATATGGGAAGGGAGGCAAAAAGAGGAGGTGTCTGGGTTTTTGATTAAAAGAACTGGGTGGGTGTTGGGGGAATTCACTGAAATGGGGAACTGTGGAAATAGAAGCAAACCTGGGAGGAAAATAATTCTATATTGGACATATTTGAGCTTTCTATATTGAAATGGAGACACTAGATTGGTATCTTGACTCTGGAGCCCAGGGGAGAGAGGTCTGAACTGGAGATATGAATCTGTAAGTCATCAACGTACAGAGGGCGTTTAAAGCCCTGGGCCTTAATGAGATGTGGTGCACAAATGTATGAGTGTAGAAGACAGAAAAGATATTTGAAGGCTAAGTGCCAAGGCAGTCTAAAGGTTAATGGTGAGAAAAATTAGGCAGTAGCAGAGGAGGCTAAGAAGGATCAGCTAGTGAGGTAGGACGGGAAACCTGGTGAGTGAGTGCCTTTCCCAGAAATCCAGATGAAGAAAATGAATCCAGGAGGGAAGAGTGGTCAGTGATGTCAAGCCACACTGACTGATGCCTGTCCTGAAGTAGTGTGATGGAGAGAATGGAATGCCAGTTTGTAAAGCAGAGAACTTGACATTTAAGAAATTAACTGAAACTGATTGCATTATCATCACATTTATACTACTAGTAATCAATATTTTATCATATATCTAGTATATTTGAGGTACTGGCGTAAGTATTTGAATGCATTAGTTCAATGAAGCTTTAAAGCAACCATATGTTGTTATTGTTGAGTCACTAAGTGATGTTGAACTCTGTGACCTCATGCCAGACTTCTCTGTCCTTCACTATCTCCCAGGGTTTGCTCAAATTCAACTCCATTGAGTTGATGATGCTATCTAACCATGTATAATCATATATTACCGTGTATGTATATATATATATATAGTTTTAAAGCTATGTGTATATATATATATATACATGTATATATATGTGTGTGTATGTATGTGTGTGTGTGTGTATATATAACTATGTATAATCATATGTATCTGTGTTAGTCGCTCAGTTACGCCTGACTCTTTGCGACCCCATGAACTCTAGCCCACCAGGCTCCTCTGTCCATGGGATTCTCCAGCCAGAATACTGGAGTGGGTTGCCAGTTCCTTCTCCAGGGGATCTTCCCGACCCAGGTCAAACCCAGGTCTCCCACATTGCAGGCAGATTATTTACCATCTGAGCCACCAGGGAAGTGTATAACCATTAACCAGGTGTAAGATATAATCATTCCCATTTCACAGGTGGAGGAACTGAGTCTTGTAGAAGTAAAATCACTTGATCAATGTCATACAAAGACATTGGGGTGAATTATTTTCCTTCTTTGAGCCTCAGTTTCCCTCTTCTGTGAAGTGAGTGAATGGATCAGTTTAAATTATTTTCAGCAACAGGACTCTCATCTCAAAAGCAGACACAGAAACTCAATATATAAAACAGCAGAGTTGCATTGTTTCAAGCTTGCATGTAGAGTCTGTTGCCCCATACCCTGGGTTTCTGCCCCACTCTCTGCCCTGTGGTTGCAAACCACTCAAGTGGATGGATTTTAAAACTCTAGAACTCAGATGCTCACCTGTCCCCCTTGTGACCAAGAGCTGGCATTACAGGTCTATTGGTCACTGTTAGGGAATTCTGTGGCTCTGGACTACATACCATGGAGACACCAGTACACGTGGGATGAAGTTGTGACCTCTTGCACTTCAGTGAACTGACCATGATGAAAGTTCCTCACTTACTTTACAGATGTAAACATCTGGATGGTTAAGTCCTCACACCATGTCTTGAAAAAGTTTGTTTCAATGAGTAGTTGATTAAAAAAGAATTAACTGAATGGTGCTTTGTTATCTTGTTAGGAAAACCTTTCTTTAGATCCTCTAGTAAAAGTCAGATTTACCGTCTCTTTATATGCTTCCCGTATCCTCTTCCTACCCTTCATTATAGTCTTTATTACATTGGGTGGTCATCTATCATCTGATTACATCTCTCTCTCCCCTGCTAGATGGAATCACAGTCACCTTTCTGCCCTTGGCACCTCACACAGGGTCTGGCCTGTGCTCATCTAATATACATTGANGCGACTTAGTAGCAGCAGCAGCATGAATTTCAGAGGCATAGCCAACAGTACATGTTGTTGGATGAGATATGGGAAGGGAGGCAAAAAGAGGAGGTGTCTGGGTTTTTGATTAAAAGAACTGGGTGGGTGTTGGGGGAATTCACTGAAATGGGGAACTGTGGAAATAGAAGCAAACCTGGGAGGAAAATAATTCTATATTGGACATATTTGAGCTTTCTATATTGAAATGGAGACACTAGATTGGTATCTTGACTCTGGAGCCCAGGGGAGAGAGGTCTGAACTGGAGATATGAATCTGTAAGTCATCAACGTACAGAGGGCGTTTAAAGCCCTGGGCCTTAATGAGATGTGGTGCACAAATGTATGAGTGTAGAAGACAGAAAAGATATTTGAAGGCTAAGTGCCAAGGCAGTCTAAAGGTTAATGGTGAGAAAAATTAGGCAGTAGCAGAGGAGGCTAAGAAGGATCAGCTAGTGAGGTAGGACGGGAAACCTGGTGAGTGAGTGCCTTTCCCAGAAATCCAGATGAAGAAAATGAATCCAGGAGGGAAGAGTGGTCAGTGATGTCAAGCCACACTGACTGATGCCTGTCCTGAAGTAGTGTGATGGAGAGAATGGAATGCCAGTTTGTAAAGCAGAGAACTTGACATTTAAGAAATTAACTGAAACTGATTGCATTATCATCACATTTATACTACTAGTAATCAATATTTTATCATATATCTAGTATATTTGAGGTACTGGCGTAAGTATTTGAATGCATTAGTTCAATGAAGCTTTAAAGCAACCATATGTTGTTATTGTTGAGTCACTAAGTGATGTTGAACTCTGTGACCTCATGCCAGACTTCTCTGTCCTTCACTATCTCCCAGGGTTTGCTCAAATTCAACTCCATTGAGTTGATGATGCTATCTAACCATGTATAATCATATATTACCGTGTATGTATATATATATATATAGTTTTAAAGCTATGTGTATATATATATATATACATGTATATATATGTGTGTGTATGTATGTGTGTGTGTGTGTATATATAACTATGTATAATCATATGTATCTGTGTTAGTCGCTCAGTTACGCCTGACTCTTTGCGACCCCATGAACTCTAGCCCACCAGGCTCCTCTGTCCATGGGATTCTCCAGCCAGAATACTGGAGTGGGTTGCCAGTTCCTTCTCCAGGGGATCTTCCCGACCCAGGTCAAACCCAGGTCTCCCACATTGCAGGCAGATTATTTACCATCTGAGCCACCAGGGAAGTGTATAACCATTAACCAGGTGTATGTTATAATCATTCCCATTTCACAGGTGGAGGAACTGAGTCTTGTAGAAGTAAAATCACTTGATCAATGTCATACAAAGACATTGGGGTGAATTATTTTCCTTCTTTGAGCCTCAGTTTCCCTCTTCTGTGAAGTGAGTGAATGGATCAGTTTAAATTATTTTCAGCAACAGGACTCTCATCTCAAAAGCAGACACAGAAACTCAATATATAAAACAGCAGAGTTGCATTGTTTCAAGCTTGCATGTAGAGTCTGTTGCCCCATACCCTGGGTTTCTGCCCCACTCTCTGCCCTGTGGTTGCAAACCACTCAAGTGGATGGATTTTAAAACTCTAGAACTCAGATGCTCACCTGTCCCCCTTGTGACCAAGAGCTGGCATTACAGGTCTATTGGTCACTGTTAGGGAATTCTGTGGCTCTGGACTACATACCATGGAGACACCAGTACACGTGGGATGAAGTTGTGACCTCTTGCACTTCAGTGAACTGACCATGATGAAAGTTCCTCACTTACTTTACAGATGTAAACATCTGGATGGTTAAGTCCTCACACCATGTCTTGAAAAAGTTTGTTTCAATGAGTAGTTGATTAAAAAAGAATTAACTGAATGGTGCTTTGTTATCTTGTTAGGAAAACCTTTCTTTAGATCCTCTAGTAAAAGTCAGATTTACCGTCTCTTTATATGCTTCCCGTATCCTCTTCCTACCCTTCATTATAGTCTTTATTACATTGGGTGGTCATCTATCATCTGATTACATCTCTCTCTCCCCTGCTAGATGGAATCACAGTCACCTTTCTGCCCTTGGCACCTCACACAGGGTCTGGCCTGTGCTCATCTAATATACATTGAGTGAAAAACAGACTCTCCTTTTGGGGAAAGGGTGGCTGTAAGAAATGGAAGAAAATCAATTGGCAGGGGAGTCTACTGCCTTCTGCTCATTTGGTGTTCAGTTGAATATTTTGTCTCTGGGAGCTTGCTCTATACATGATATAGGCTTGAAATTGCTTAGAGCCTATTAGCATTCCATAAACAAGGGCAACTACATGTGATCAGTGATCACATGTGATCAGACTGCTATGTGACAATTACCAAGCAAAATTCTGGTTTTGGTCTTCCAGCTCCAGGTCTGCTAATGGAAAAGAAATATAGTCAGGGAAATATAGGCAAATGCAGTCAACAGCCTACAAGGGAGAAGATTGATATTTGTTGTGATGTGCTCCAGGGAGTAGGACAGGGCAGCAATCTCATTCCTGTCAGTGCAGAGGCTTTTTGTAGCTGGGAATGGAAAATACTACAAGTGCCAAGTCATTTCATGTCTGAGGGTTTTGACTTGTTTGACAGAATGAAAACTTGGGGGAGGGTGTATTCCCTCTCCTCAACTACTGTAGTACATAGTGCAGAAAGAACAGAGTCTCTGCATGCTATTGACCTGGCTTGGAAAACCAGTTCTGTATATTTCTAGTCATTTGACATTGACAAGTTACTCAATTTCTTATAGTCTTAGCTTCCTCTTCTATAAAAGAGGGATAATGGTATCTACTTGAATACATTTGTGTAAGGATTTTAGGTGGTTACATAAAGGTCCTGATACAGAGCAAATTCTTAATATCTAGTAGCTTAATAAAAATTAGCCAAGTTTTATTTATGCCAGAAATTATTATTATATCTCATCCTATTAATGTGTCTTGTCCTTTAAGCACCTCACGTAGGGAGGGGAGTGATAAGGCACCTCTGTGGGCAGGTAGGGTAGGCAGTCTCCCTGCCTTTAAGTATCTCATTATCTCTGTCATCTGTCTGCAAATGGAAGCATGTGTATTTTCATATTTAAGCCATTCAGTTATTCTTTTCTCCTGGAAAGAAAAAAAAAAAAACTCAACTGATGATTGCACAGTTTACCTTAGAAGATTAATCTTTTTCATTAATCCATTCACTAATTCTTTTTTGTGTGATTTTTAAAAAATATTTATTTGTTTGCTTTGTTTTTTAGTTGTTCAGTCATGCCCAACTCTTTGCAACCCCATGGACTGCAGCCTACCAGGCTCCTTTGTCCATGAGATTTTCCCGGCAATGATACTGGAGTCAGTTGTCATTTCCTTCTCCAGAGGATCTTCCCAACCCAAACTAACAAACTAACAAACAAATATTTATTTGTTTATTTGGGTCTTAGCTGCGACATGTGGGATCCTTGTGGTGGTGCATGGTTGCCCAGAGTGAGCAGGCTCAGTTGTTACCACATGCTGGGCTTAGTTGCTCCATGGTATGTGGGGTCTTAGTTCCCTGACCAGGGATTGAACCCTCATCCCCTGCCTTGCATGATGAATTCTTAACCATTGGACCACCAGAGAAGACCTTCACTTACAATTCTTTAACAGATATTTAACAAGTGCCTGCTAGGAGTGAGGTGCTTTCATGGGTGCTAGTGATATAAAATAAACAGAAATCCTCCTTTTCAGAAAGTTTAAAATCTTTCTGAGGGAGACAGACAATAAAAGAGTGAAGTAAGCTATGTCATTGTATGTTAGATAATGCTAAGTACCAGGAAGATAAATACAGCAGGAAAAGGTGATAAGAAGTATTAAAAGGATCCTAAGTGACCGAGTTTTAGTTTGAGAGAAACCAGGGAAAGGATCACTGAGAAGGTGACGTTGTGTAAAGAACTGAAGAAACAAAAAAATATGGCACTCTAGGCAGAGTACAGGACAAGTGCCCAGGCTCTTGAGCATGGGAATGGCTGATGTGGACACAGGGTAGCAAAGGGGCCAGAGTGGCAGTAGTTGAGTGACCCAGAAGAACAGTCATAGGAAATGAGGCCAGAAAGGTAAATAGGTAATGGAGGGCAGATGGCGAGGGCCTTGTGTTTTGCCTGTTATTCAGTATGAGTTGGAGAGTGATGGAAAATTTAGAAGGATCTCTCTGGTTACTCTGCATGGATTAGACTTCTGTGAGGGGGCAAAAATCGAGGCAGGATATCAACTTGGGAAGTTATTGCCCGTTTTACCCACTATGGGCTTCCCTTGTAGCTCAGTCAGTAAAGAATCTGCCTGCAGTGCTGGACACCTGGGTTCGATCCCTGGGTTGGGAAGATCCTCTGGAGAAGGAAATGACAACCGACTCCAGTATCCTTGCCAGGAAAATCTCATGGACAAAGGAGCCTGGTAGGCTGCAGTCCATGGGGTTGCAAAGAGTTGGGCACGACTGAACAACTAACACTTACTTATTTACTTGTAAAGAAAAAGAAGTGGTAGAAAGAGAAAGGTTTTCTTGGAGCAGGCAACTGGCTTGTCAATCTGAAACAATGACTGATGTAGCTGGCGAGCATGAAAAAGGAGTGTAGAGACATATCCAAGTCCCAGTTTTTCTATTATCTGGTTTTCCTGGCCATGCTTGTGGAGAGGTCTCCTTGACCTCTCAGTTTCATTCATTGCCTCTGCTCAGCTGTGCTGGTCACTGTGACAACAGCCTCATCTTGAGTCTGAATCTGGCTGTGGATAAAGGCCCAAACTCCTGGTGAAATGCCAAACTGCAAATGCCTCTTCCTTGATATGTCTCTTTTTCATATTTTTTTCCCCACTCAGGTTTAATCTTGGATCTTTGCCAGACACTCATCACCAGTTCCCTTAGTATAAGCTACTGGGTATCTGAGAGATCTGAGAAGGTAGTTACATATGTCATTTCCTCTTTGGATGAGGAAATCATGGGTGACATGCTCTCCAAGGTTCAAGGCTTTAATAGTGTCACTTGTCTTAAATTACATTTACTTTGAATGTGAGCATGGGGCTATTTCTAACTTTCCTGTCATCCGAGAAGTGGTCTAGGTTCTTACGGCAGATTGTCACATCCTGCCTGTTGCTAATTGAACCCAGAGGCAGAGAACACATTTGGCAAATTTAGCCAATAAGTAAGTAGGCTCCACGAAGGATGAAAGAGGGCTATGTTTTCAGCCATCAGGTGGCCATAATGAGGGAAATGCTAAGGCTGAATGATGTGATTGTGGCAGAGCTAATCTGTTGATTTCCACCACTTTAATGTTGCCCTGCTTGCCTCATGGCACAGCATTGAGTAAAAGACGGCTGACAAGAATCAGGCTGTTTCACCACATGATACCATGATGCTAGACTCATCATCTGCCTCCAGCTTTTCTGATATAACGTCACTAATATGCTTAGCTCTTTTCAGGTTATTTTCACATGTATTTTATTTCATCATTATAGGATGGGCGAGGCAGGAATTATTAGACCCATTTTCAGATGAGGAAATTGAGATCCAGAAGAGGGGAAGGCTCTTTCCTATAGCCAAAGCACAGACCCATATCTTGAATCTGTCTTTATTGCTCCAACCTGAATGTGAATCACAGTGCCTGCCACAGAATTATTAATCAGACTTTATTAAGTGCTTATTTACACTGGATGCTGTGTTAAGCAAGAAACCAAAAAAGTACATAGGCTTGTTTTCTCTATATCTTTGTTCTCATATGACAAATAAGAGCACAGAGATAAAATAAATAATAGCCTTGTTGCTGTTGTTTAGTTGTTAAATCATGTCCGACTCTTTGCAACCCTATGGACTATAGCCTGCTAGGCTCCTATATCCATGGGATTTCCCAGGAAAATACTGGAATGGGTTGCCATTTCCTTCTCCAAATATCAGATTTGGTGACATACAATTTGGGTTGAAGTATGGACTTCCCAGGTGGCTCAGTGGTAAAGAATCCGCCTGCCAATGCAGGAGATGTGTATTTGATCCCTGGGTTTCGAAGATCTGCTGAAAGAGGGCGTGGCAACCCACTCCAGTATTTTTGGCTGGAGAAGTCCATGGACAGAAGCCTTGTGGGCTGTGGTCCATAGGGTTGCAAAGAGTTGAGCATGACTAAAATGACTCAGCATGCATGCATGAGAGGGTTTCTGGGACACAGAGCTTTCAGTGCTAAAAGAAAAAGACCTTGGCAAACCAGGACAGGTTTTTCACCCTGGACAGCCATGCTTTCCTCGGGGCGAATGTGGAAACAGAAGGATGTCATGGAAGGAAGACTGGACTTGAAGTTAAAATCTAGGTTAAAATCCTGACTCTGTCATGTACCAGCTGTGTTATCTGGGAAATGTCATTGCTTCTGCCAAGGTCATAGCTTACTTATGTGGAAAATGGTGCTATTAATAGTACCCATCTCCCAGAGTAGTAGAGCATTGAATGAAATAATCCACATAAATAAAAATGCTAAGCTGTGACTAGCTCTGCAAATGTGAGGTTTTGTTTGATGGTAGCTCCAAAGAAAACTCAGGAAAACAATGAGAGCAAGTTTTATTCTTGTTCTCATACATCATCTCTATATATGAAAATGGAGTTTCAGTGAACCTTGAGTGATTTGAAGAGCCAAATCATTCAGCCAAATTGTCAAATCAAAACGAATTAGGGACTATACTACATGTCCGCTTCTTTCATGGATCTGGAGAGTAGAACACTAGCAATTATAGGTGGTACTTATCTTCTGTATTAAATCAAGTATGAGAAAGCATCCTTTACCCACTTTCTTCTGTTCACCAATTTTCTCAGAATCTGTGGTCAGACACCATACGAATATTGACCACACAATGTCAAAAATGGAAAGTAAAATATTCATGTTAATTGGAGGTTTACTTTCCTAAATGTCCCTACTTCTTCAAATCCTCAAACAATGGTTTTGTGGGAGTTACCCATTTATTTATTTTTTTAATTTTAATTTTAATTTTTTAGTTTGTTTTGCTTTACAATACTGTATTCATTTNACATTAAAAAGATCATACACCATGACCAAGTGGGCTTTATCCAGGGATGCAAGGATTCTTCAATATCTGCAAATCAATCAATGTAATTCACCACATTAACAAATTGAAAAATAAAAGCCATATGATTATCTCAATAGATGTAGAGAAGGCCTTTGACAAAATTCAACATTCATGTATGATACCCATTTATTTTTAAAGTGCATCCCCATCATTGGAATTGGAATTGAGATAGCTTAAAAAAAGAGATTTTAACTTCTATAAAGGTCTTCTTATTTGTTCATTTACTTGTTCAACTAATTTATTGAAAGTCTACCAGGTCCCCATCAGTGCTAACAATACAAGTAGCCAGCAAGGTTGAGCAGTTCTAGGACCCC
>SJYA01003344.1:102975-124743 GCA_006410615.1 Neotragus moschatus | reverse complement strand
AATATTTAAAAAATATATTTGAACCCTGAATTCAGATCATGGGGCTATTGAATGAACTTGATTCCTTTCTCTGTTGTGTGTTTTGTTTTGTTTTTAAAGTGAAGCCTATCCCTTCTATTTTTCTTAGAGCTGAATTTCCTCATTTATAAATCAATGGAGGTTGGGCTAAATGACCCCTAAGTATAGTTCTAGCTCTGATATTCTGTGAGATTGGAATGTTTTCCACAAGACAGATAACTAAAGAAAGGGAAACGTCATATAGCAGCAGTCTAAAGGTCTCTGAATTTACGGAAAACATATAATGTCCTCCCACTCAACCTTCAGCTTTTCAGGTGTTCTGTTCTTTTTTATTCTCCACCATCCGTGTGATCAGTGCCTTCGCTAGTATAGCACAGGTGGGTAATGGTAGACAGGTGCCATGTGCTTGCCGATGCAGCTATGACCTTCCACACATGCACAGTAAGTGCAGCGGTCCTCAAGAAGTGCACGGCTGGCAGTCTCTTTCTGTGTATGAAGGGTGGGGGAGGAGGCGTGCTCATGTTCAACACAGAGAGCCTCAGTGCTCACACCCTTCTGTGCTGCTTCCTGGGTGGCTGTCTGCTCTTTCTGACTAGTCCCTGTTCTTCAGCTATTTCATTTTGATTGATTTAAAGCTTCAGCCCTGGTCTTCCTATAAAAGGCAGATCCTGCCCCCACCCATGCACTTCAGCCCAATTTGATGCTGTAAAAACTGACCTTTGCCAGGCTCACTGGCTGATGTCTTGCCTTTAGCCTGTTTTCTCTGGATCCACGGGACGCTATGGACAGTCACAGACTCTGCCCTCGCCTCCCTTGGGACACTACTGTTCTTGTGACCTCTCTTGTCTTTGCTACACTGGCCTGGCCCCACCTGTCCTGACCCATTGCTTTGAAGGTGGCTGCCTGGAAAGGCAATTTGATATCATTTGGTTCCAGCCTCCAAGGCTGAAAGGAAACTGCCGGCCTGCCTGCCTTTGATAAAACAAGGCATCGTAGCAATCAGCTTAGATCAGAAACTCTTCTAAACAAGTGAACATCTTTTAAATAATAAGCCATTTTTACAAACTAGTAAACACCTACAGTGACTTTAAAATAATCTTTTAAAAATATAAAAGTAATGTTTATTATGTAAAATATAAAATATAGACAAGCAAAAAGAAGATAATAAAGTGCTTGCAGTTGCAATGAGAATACTAACGTGTTGGTGCAAATCCTTTTGACTGTCTCTCTTCACATATATATGAGAGCTATTATGTGTGTATATGTACATATGTGTGTGCGCATGCTCAGTCACATCCTGTGAAGGAAAGTTACGGCTCAAAATAGCCTGGAGTTAAAACTCCCCTCTGGGTCCTCCCCACCATTCTAGCAAAACAAAGAACTCTCTCACCCGAAGGAAAAAAAAAGAACATTAAGTTTGATTACGCCCAGCTCCTAGGAGGTCCAGGCTCTGGCTGATCTCCAGAATTGCTTGCTCCAGCCATTTAAGAGATAACTACTCCGAACAACTTTGGAGAAAAACAGGCCCCCTTAAGACAGTAAATTTCCACATATATGCCTTTATATACTTAGTCTTTTCTTGGGTTAGTGCAGCAGCTCACTAATCTGACTTCTGCCCTTTCTCGCCTCATTAAAGGTGATCTGTTCCTATAAAGTGCTGATCTCGTTCTTTTTCTGAATCTCTCCTCTAACTCCCTTACCCTACATTGTGTTTGTCTCGTTGTGACCCCGTGGACTGGAGCCCGCCAGGCTACTCTGTCTGTGGGATTCTCCAGGCAAGGATACTGGAGTGGGTTGCTTTACCCTCCTCCAGGGTATCTTACCAACTCAGGGATCGAACCTGCGTCTCCTATATTTCCTGCATTGCAGAGGGATTCTTTACACACTGAACCATCTGGGAAGCCCATATGTACATATATATGCACATATATATGTATATCCACACATATGTGTATACACATACAATGTACACATGCATCTATAGACACAGAATTGGAACTTTTTTTTTAACCAAACATAACTAGATTGTATATGATTTCCCACTTAATGATATCATACCATTTTTAATGGCTGCACAGTGTCTATTGTGGAGTAGGAAATGGCAACCCCTCCAGTATTCTATTATGGATGTACTAAGATAAAATTTAACCATTCTTTAATTATTATACATATAAATTATTGGAAGTTATTTTTGCTATTATAAATAATATATAATTAATCTCTCTGTGGCTAAATCTTTATGTCATTATCTGATCAGTTTCTGAAGATCAGTCTTTAGAAACACTGGGTAAAAGAGAATGCATATTTTGAAGGCGTTTGAAATATATAGGTTGGCTGGCTTTCAAAAAGTTTGCAAAAAGATATACTGTAATGAGCATGTAGAAGAAAATCTCTTTCTGGAATTTCTTGTCAAACTGGATATAACCTATCTTAAATCTTGGACAATTTGTTAGAAAAAAATATTATTTCATTCTTTAATTTGCATTCTTTGATTACCATCAAGATATTTTACCATATCCTTCTTGCCCACATGTATTTCTTTTTCTGTGAATTGCCTTTTTGTGTCCTCTGCCCAAGTTTCTATTAGAGTGTTTGTCACATCTAATGACATTATTTTCAAGCAGAGATGTGAAGTGGCTTCAGTGCAACCTTCCTAGACAATTTTAGTTATAGGTAGGAATAGAATCTTTTGCTCATTTATTATTTCAGCATCACTGTAAGTCAGGACTGAAGCCCTTAGGCAAGATAGACACAGTTGGGAACATGAAAGTAAGTCCCAGAGAGGTTCAGTGGCTTACCCAGTACCACGCTGAGGTTCAGTGGCTGATCTGAGATGCAATGCCCAACTTCCCAAGTAGTCTCATGTTAAATACTAATCTCATGTTCCAAAGAGATCCAGAAAGGAAATAGTGAAAATACTTCTTTTAATGCCAGTGTATTTAGATTCAAATAAATCCAGAAGCTGTTTTACACAGACTATTTAATAATTGACTGGGCAAGGTAAAGCAAACATTTTATCACTGCATTGTTCTGTCCACTTTATTCCTCATCATTCCTCATTTCCTCTGGTGGCTCTCCATTCTCTCCAGGCATGTCCAGACTCCCCAGCTTGGCATCTAAGACTCTTAGTAATTGCTTCTATACAATTCCATGCTCTTCTCTCTCCTCAAATCCAGTCCACTAAGATTGGCCCCCTCAGTGATCTCGCATATGCCATTCTCTGTAGCAATCCCTGGGGGCAGCAGAGAACCACATGAGGGAAGAGAGCCCTAGAGGGCAGAGAATATAGAGCTATTCCTGCCATAGAAGTAGAAATGGACAGGCAGAAACTCAAACACACATACTGAGACCACAGCAACTTGAATTTCCTGAGCACCTGCTATGTGCCAGGAGCTGTGCTAAGTGTAAATATTTTGTCTTATTCTTTAAAACTGCACATAAAAATACACACAGTACAATATGGGTGCAATATGGGCCTGAACATTATTCCCATTTTACCGATGAAGAAAGTCAGGCACATAGAAAAGTTGAGACACTTGCTCAGGATATATGGCTACAAGTGGGCCAACCCAGAACCCTGGCATGAAGCCAGAACTCCCTGACTCTAGAGCTTGTTTTCAGTAACAACAGCAACATTCTATCCCCCAAAGAAATTTTTCTGAAGGAAACATCAAATTAAAATTGCACTCATTTATTCTGGGGACCTTTCATCAATAAGTACTTACTGAGCTTCCCCTATATTCCCAAACAGTGTTAGGCTATACAGAAATTCATGTTCTAGGGAGGTGCAAGAGGGAGAGGATATATGGAGATGTATAACTGAATCATTTGGCTGTACAGCAGAAACTAATACAACATTGTGATGCAACTATACTGCTGCTGCTACTGCTGCTAAGTTGCTTCAGTCATGTCCGACTCTGTGAGACCCCATAGAGGGCAGTCCGCCAGGCTCCCCCATCCCTGGGATTCTCCAGGCAAGAACAGTGGACTGGGTTACCATTTCCTTCTCCAATGCATGAAAATGAAAAGTGAAAGTGAAGTCGCTCAGTCATGTCTGACTCTTAGTGACCCCATGGACTGCAGCACACCAGGCTCCTCTGTCCATGGGATTCTTCAGGCAAGAGTACTGGAGTGGGGTGCATTGCCTTCTCCACACTAAGCCACTGGTAGACCTTTATTATGGTTGTCATTGACCCCATCTCAGCAATTCATAGGTTCATTTCATCTCCTTTGCTGTCTAAAGTAGCCAAACCTCCCCTAAATGTAGTTTCTTCAGGAATTCCTATTACTGATTTGTTTGCTCAGTATTTTCTGCTCAGGAGGATCCTAAGTAGATAAAGTTGTATCTTGAAAAGTTAGGAGAATTTATTACTATTATTGTCATACCAGGGAAGGGAGATGAATTTATTTAGCAGCATCTGAAAATAGAATTGCCTCAATGTTGATGCCTGCTGCTGATGCTAAATGATGAATACTAAGCACCTGGCAGGCACTTTGCACTTCTCTTCATTTATCTATTCTTCATATGCTGGTGCTTAAGGATACAGAGAGCCCATTTTCACAGTGTTCTACTCTGGATTGAGAGCCAGGCAGTAGATGTCATTGATTATTTTTTGAGTGTCCATACCACACGGGGAACTGTACAAAACATAGCATGGGATTGTAGAAAGAGCGTAAGTGTGTAGAATCTGACCAGAAATCCAGCATTTGAACTTCACCAAAGTTTGGTGACCTTGGGCAAATTACTTAACTTTCCTGAGATTCACTGTCCTTAACTCTAAAATGGGAGTAATAATAGCTATCCTGTAATTACTTAGAGAGTTGATATGAGGTTCCAGTGTGTTATTAGTTGGGCTAGAGTTCTGCAAGGGCTTCCTTGGTGGCATAGTGATAAAAGAACCCACGTACAATGCAGGAGATGCAGGTTTGCTCCCCCGGAGAAGGAAATGACAACCCACTCTAGCATTCTTGCCTGGGAAATCCCATGGACAGAGGAGCTTGGTGGGCTACAGACCATGGGGTCACAAGAGTTAGCGACTAAACCACCACCACCAGAGTTCTGCAAAATGTAGTATTTCTGCATGCTGAAGACCAAGGGCAGTCCTTACTATAGCTATAGTGGGAAGCATCCTCCTTGCTTCATGAAGTACCTCCCAATACTTCTACTATGTTCTACCTACATTTATTTTACTGGAGTATTAAACCTTTCATTATACAGAGATCTGCTTCAAATGGTGGTCCTATGCAGAGTGGAAAGTGTGTACGTGAACTCTGGAGCCAGACACATTCAGCTACTGTGTGATCTTGGAAGCCATGCATAAACTCTCTCAGCATCCATTTCTTTACGTGGAGATGAGTAGTGGTATGTGCTTCAATAGGATTGCTAGAAGGTTTGAGCTATGGTTTTTCCAGTAGCCATGTATTGATATGAGAGCTGGACCGTAAAAAAAGCTGAGTGCCAAAGAATTGATGCTTTTGAACTGTGATATTGGAGAAGATTCTTGAGAGTCCGTTGAATTGCAAGGAGATCCAACCAGTCCATCCTAAAGGAAATCAATCCTGAATATTAGTTGGAAGGATTGATGCTGAAGCTAAAGTGCCAATACTTTGGCCACCTGATTTGAAGAACTGGCTCATTAGAAAAGACCCTGATGCTGGGAAAGATTGAGGGCAGGAGAAGGGGAAGACAGAGAGTGAGACAGTTGGATGGTATCACCGACTCAATGGACATGAGTTTAAGCAAGCTCTGGGAGATGGTGAAGGACAGGGAAGCCTGGTGTGCTGCAGTCCAGGGGGTCGCAAAGAGTTGGACACGACTGAGCAACTGAACTGAGGAGGTTTGAATGAGATGTCTTCTGAGTACCTAGCAGACAGTGGAATCACTAAATGGTAGTTCCTTTGGGAAACAGGGGAGTATAGTGGGTGTCCACAATGCTCTCCCACTTAAGAGTTTTAATCTCTTCCTTTAAGGTAGGCAAGAATTGCATGAACCTCTGGGAATTTGGCAGTTTGTTTTCTGCCTCTGCAATCAGGGGGAAAGGGTTTGATGAAGGACCAAACTCAAAATACATCCTTTAGAAACCTCAACTACACATCATCAGTAAAATTGAGCTAATTTTTTAAGTTAAGAAAACTCAAGTCTAGAACAGGGGAAATGGGTTGTCCACGTGAGCCAATTAGTAAGTGGTAGAGCTGAGATTAAATGCAGGCAGTCTAACCCCAAGGCCTGTGTGGTTTCTACTGATGCCAAGCAACTTCACGTAACTAGAGTCTCAGAATACTACTTGTAGCAGGTGATGGGGCAGGGGGTGTATGGCAGGCATCCCAACCCCTGGCCCCCATTTCTGTTCACTAATGAGGGTGCTTGCTGAAAATAGTAGTGGCACCTTAGCTGTCATTTCCTCCAAAACCATCCTGCTGAAGCTCCCAATGACTACTAAGATTTTGGCTGAGGAAAAAATAAAACTCTTCTCTGGAATAAAATATTAGGAAGATAAAATCTGCTCTGGTCAGTTGTTAAGACCATGGAGGAATGGGTTGATAGGTAAGTCCTGTTTCTCTCTGGTTTCCTCTCTCACTTGCTAGCCTTTGACTCCTCACAGATGACCCAGCATGGCGTGGAGTGGGTGTGTCACTGTATACTGCTGCTGGTTGTATCTGTTGCCCAGGGGAGACTGAGTCTCAGTATCTTTACCCATCTAAATTTGAGAACCCGTCTATCACCAGCTTCTAGCCTGCCCTTTCTTGTAGGTGTCTCTGATTCTTGCCTGTTTCCTGGCTTCTTGTTTGTTTCCTTAGAGCTGTCCTTCAAAGGCTCACCCATCTGACTCATCATCTCAGAGTGCCTTCATCAAACAGCTCATTCCCTAACCATGACTATTCAGGTGTAGGATACCTCATAGTATGTTGTTGTTGTTCAGTCGCTAAGTCATGTCTGACTCTGCCATCGCATGTACTGCAGCATGCTAGGCTCATCTGTCCTCCACTGTCTTCTGGAGTGGGCTCAAATTCATGTCCACTGAGTCAGTGAGGCTATCTAACCATTTCATCCTCTGCTGTCCTCTTCTCCTCCTGCCTTCAGTCTTTCCCACCATCAGGATCTTTTCCAATTAGTCGGCTGTTCGCATCAAATGGCCAAAGTATTGGAGCTTCAGTTTCAGCATCAGGCCTTCCAATGAATATTCAGGGTTGATTTCTTTTAGGATTGACTGGTTTGATCTCCTTGCAGTCAAAAGGACTCTCAGGAGTCTTCTGCAGCACCACAGTTCAAAGGCATAGATTCTTCTGTGCTCAGTTTTCTTTATGATCCAGCTCTCACATCTGTGCATGACTACTGGAAAAACCATAGCTTTGACTATATGACAAGCTGGAATCAAGATAGGTGGGAGAAATATCAATAACCTCAGATATGCTGATGCCACTCTAATGGCAAAAAATGAAGAGGAACTAAAGAGTCTCTTGATGAGGGTGAAAGAGTAGAGTAAAAAATCTGGCTTGAAACTCAACATTGAAAAAAATAAGATCTTGGCATCTAGTCCCATCACTTCATGGCAAATAGAAAGGGAAAAAGTGGAAGCAGTGACAGATTTTATTTTCCTGGGCTCCAGAATCACTGTGGATGTTGACTGTAGCCATGAAATTAAAAAAGATGCTTGCTCCTTGAAAGGGAAGCTATGACAAACCTCATAATGTAGGCCTCTCCAAAAGAGCAAGACCTATCTGTTTCTCTTGCCTGATCTTCTACTATTCATGTAAATAACTTCATCTCAAGCCAAGCTTCCCTACCTATTTCCAGGACATACTCATTCCTGTACCTGGCACTGTTCGTACTATTTCTCTGTCCCTTACCATTACTGACACAAGGAGTGCCTTCTCTCTGCCTGTCTAATTCCATCGCACCCTGATCAGATACTGTCTCATGGTTAGTGACTATCCTTAATAGTGGGATCAGAGAGATTGTTCCCATCTCAGACAATCAGACGGAGAAGGCAATGGCACCCCACTCCAGTACTTTTGCCTGGAAAATCCCATGGACGGAGGAGCCTGGTAGGCTGCAGTCCATGGGGTCACTAGAGTAGGGTACGACTGAGCGACTTCACTTTCACTTTTCACTTTCATGCATTGGAGAAGGAAATGGCAACCCAGTCAAGTGTTCTTGCCTGGAGAATCCCAGGGACGGGGGAGCCTGGTGGGCTTCCGTCTATGGGCTCGCACAGAGTCAGACATGACTGAAGCGACTTAGCAGCAGCAGCAGCAGCAGCAGACAATCAGAGCTCATAAAGCATATTTCCATCATTCTAAGAGGCAGCATTTATTTTTCAGAACAACTTTTCATAAAGTAAAATGAAACAGTGAAGCACTACATGAAATGTATATAACAAGTATGACAGCTTTCATTTTCAGAACCATTAAAATGCCAAAAGAAACACATGGGCCATAGCCTTGAGAAAAATTTGGTGCTTGTACAACCTTATCCAACACTTGCTCATAGGTTGGGGGAACTACCCTTTGTCTCCTGTGACTCTGTCTTGCTTCCCCAACTAAGTCGTCCATGCACTGGAGGAAAGGGCTTCTTATTTTATCTTATTTTTAAAATCCTCCCCCCAGATCCATCTTCAATTTTCCTGTCTATCCTTGTTCTGAGCACAAAGCCAGGCATACAGTAGGGTCTCAGGAAATCCTTGGAGAATTGGATTGGTTGAATCCAATCAGCTTGAATCATCTGTCTCCTGCTTGGCCACGACCAGTACGAAGTTGTATTCCCTGCACACAGAGCTCACTGGCTTAAGTCTGTTCTCTTTTGTTTTTAATATTGTTTACTCTAGTTTATTTTCTGCACTTTTCATAACTTTGGCTTTGTGTTCATATCACCCCTCCTCCACAGTCAGGTAGCAACAAAGAAAGGCCTTTCAGAGAGCACTGTGAATGAGCTGTCACTGTAACTATTTCCTTTCTTGGCTTTTAGATGCTCTTCTAACCTGAAGATGGTGGGGTCCAACAGGTGTATTATCAGGAGGGGGCCTCCTCAGGTTTCCATTCTGGCCAGCATTGTAGCACTTTGCTTTCCACTGAAATGCCATTAATGGAGAACAAGTTCTTTAGAAATGGGAAATATTTTTGTAAAAATCAATTCATACAGAAAAATACAGCCCTCTTCACAAAGAAGGAAATTAAGCATATTTGCAACCTGAGGATTAATTGACTTTGTTGAAATCCCTCCATCCAAAAGATCAGGCCTTTCTTAAAAGCTCTAAAGGGTAATTAATACAGTGTTCTTGACAAAAGTGCTGATTAGTAATGGCTTGCAGATCCATATTATTCAGCAATGTCTTTCAGAGGCTGTGTCCAACAAAAACATTCCAAGTGCCAGGGGAGCTGCTGGGTCTGCTAATTGGAAATATGAAGATAGGGTGCAGTGCATTCTTTGGGCATTTAATTCTTTCAGTTGCCTTTCTCATTTCCTTTAAAAGGCGTCTTTTGAATGGCCTGAATTGGCAGGAGGAGGGAGAGTAGTTAAGTGTGCAGTAGATGATCATTTTTTTGTAGGTTGGCAACTACCAAGGGGACAAGATCCAGTGAGTTCAGATGAATGAAAAGCCAGGGAAGAGGTAAGGGGTTAATTTTCAGGACCTGCTGAAGACAATGTCTTACTTCAATATCTTTTTGAAGATTTCAGTTTTCAGTAAGTGTGGGTGACATGACTGCAGATTGGAGGAGGTGAGCCAGTAGAGATAAAGATGAATTTTTGAAAAGAAAAGCTATCTAGAAAAATGGAGAAGGAGCACTTAAGGGTTTACTGCAGCCTGTGCTTAAGAGTGCTTTCCTTCCTAGCAGAACAACACAGCACTGTGTTTACAAGAAGAGACTTGAGAGTCAGGCTGGTTCTATCACTTACTATCTGGGTAACCTGAGTGAGTCTGTGCCTCAATTTCTTTATCTATAAAATGGGTTAGCAAAGGTAGCTACCTCATGAGGTCGTGTGAAGATTAAATGAGTTGATGTACGCAAAGTATTATGAATAGGGCCTTGATGATATTACTACCTAAGTAATTTTGAGTGTGTTTTTTGGTTTAGGATGATTTGTAATAAACCGTAATCCCTTTGTGCTCCAGCTGCCCATCTTCAGCTTTCGGCTTGACAGGCAGTCCCTACTCTGTTCTCTTACTTATTACTTCCATTCAAAGACAAACACACTGCAAGTCTCTGTGTGTACCTAATAGGAAGCAATGAGATGATACAAAAGTGTCTTTAGAGCAAAAAACTATACCATAGACCCTGAATTTTCAGGTGCAGTAGGTAAGATTGGCTTGAGCCAAACCATTTGTCCATTTAAAAAGTCTCAGATCATTATGGTCAATGACAGAAAGGACAGATTTGCATCTCTGTGTTAGAATTACATCTAACAAGATGTATTTTCCAGTGACATACTTGGGAACTCTCTTTGGTTTATTGACTCTTTAATATCACCAGGGAAAGGAAAAACAGGGGAGTTAGAACCAAGAGTGGAGTGAACAGCAAATTAGTAGAGTTTGGTTAAGTTTCCCCCTTGGCAATAAGGTTCCTCATTCTATTTAACATGCTTCATGTGTGGCTTTTTCCGACCCCTAGAGGCACAGGTACTTAGCAGTCTACCCTGAATTCAAAGGGTTCTGTTGTTTTTGTTTTGGCAGAATTAACCTCATATTTTTATCACTGGCACCGTCCTTTCAGAAGGCTTGTTTGTTTTTTAAAGAAATATGTATTGAGTTCCTGGACATGTCTTACTGTTTCTTTTGATCATTGTAACAACCTATAACACCGTGGTGTTATCCTTGCTTTATAGGGGAACTGAGTTTAAGTGAGGTTGGAGGTATCTGAGGTCATGAACTACTTTATTTGTTGTGACAGTTTCCAAAGTGGAAATAGATTTATTGCTATCATTTTTATTGTACGAAAAAACTCATACATGGTGTTAAAATAAATGAGAATATACAGAAAGGACTAAGGAAATGGAAAAAAAAAAAGAAACTCACTATGAATATTTTGGTATATAGCCTTTAAAGACTGTTTCCCTTTATCTACATATCTATTTCTTCTTTTTTCTTTTAGATTATGGTTTATTAGAAGACTCTGAATATAGTTCTGTATGATACTCAGTAGGATCTTCTTGCTTCTCTACTTATGTATAGTAGTTTGTATCTGCTAATTCCATACTCTTGATTTATCCCTTCCTCTTCCCTTTCTGCTTTGGCAAGAATAGTTTGTTTGCTTTGCCTTTGAGTCTATTTCTTTTTGTTAAATAAGTTCATTTGTGTCATATTTTAGAGTCCACATAGAAGTGAACATATCTCTTTCTCCATCACTTCATTTGTATTTGAGGAACCTCTAAAATAGCAGTCCATCGCTAACCAGGGCTGATCTGACTGATACAAGTATTGTAGAAAGTTCCCCTATTTGTCAATAGGCCCATTTCTGCTTGTGCATCTATCTTGCATGCTGGACATGCAAAGCAAATTAATCAAGAAAGTTGGAATCACTCTAAAAAGTTAGACACCAGTTTCCCTTGAATGCCACGAGCCCCCCTCACTCTGGATGGACTCTGCTTCTCTTCCACACTTCCTCTCATAGCCCACTCTCCCAATTTCTCTGAAAGGCACTGTGAATCTCTGACATCGTAGCAGACCAGGAGAAAAGAAGAGGTTACACATTGGGTGGGTATAAGGCATGAAATCTTTGGTGACCCGAATGTCAATTTTCATCATTTTCAAGGTCAGTGCTTTCCAACCCCCTGCATTGCAGTGTGACATAAATGGACAACATTTCTATGGAAACCTGGTGTAAAAAGATGAGATTGTAGCTCTCAGAGGTGATCAGGATTGGGACTTTGAGACTGAGGGGTCAGTATATCATCAGTGCATAGACAGACTTGTAAGTCTTTTGCAGCATACCAGAGTGCTAGGGCTGGAGGAGGAAATGGCAACCCACTCCAGTATTCTTTCCTGGAGAATCCCGTGGACAGGGGAGTCTGGTGGGCTAGAGTCCATGGGGTTGCAAAGAGTCAGACATGATTGAGTAACTAAACACAGAGTGCTAGGGCAGGCTGATTAGGAAGCACTGCTAGTTAATAACATTCTGTCCACCTCTCCTCACATAGCTCTCCTGGTTATATCTCTATTGGCCTCTCCTGGTTCCAACTTCCTCATGGCTTCTGGCAGATATTCTATCAGATAAGAATTGGCTTATAGACTATAATTAGATTTCTGGTGACAATGCTTTGGCTCCAAGAAAGAAGAGTGGGTGAGTAACAGGTGCTGCCAGAATATAAAGTGAGGCTGTGAAATCCCTACAGAAACATGAGACAATGCATCAGGTACTCTAGAAAAGTACCTGTTCCAAACATAATAAAGTCTCTTGTTTTTCTGATATTTCACTTTTAGCAACAAGGGATGATGGAGGATTACAGAGGATGTGAAAGGCTGTCTAGTGTGGTGGTAAAGAGTGTGCTGCTTCAGTCATTTCAAGCTGAGTTCTGATCCCAATTCTGCCACTTCCTGTCTGTGTGATGTGGGGCACATTACTTGGCCTCAGTTTTCTCATCTCTAAAATGAAGACATTAAAAGCAATATGGTTCTATACATCTGTGTCTCTTTTGCTGTCTCGCATACAGGGTTATCGTTACCATTGTTCTAAGTTTCATATATATGCATTAGTATACTGTATTGGTGTTTTTCTTTCTGGCTTACTTCACTCTGTATAATAGGCTTTTGGACTCTGTGGGAGAGGGAGAGGGTGAGATGATTTGGGAGAATGGCATTGAAACATGTACAATATCATATATGAAATGAGTCGCCAGTCCAGGTTCATTGCATGGTACTGGATGCTTGGGGCTGGTGCACTGAGACGACCCAGAGGGATGGTATGGGGAGGGAGGGGTTTCAGGATGGGGAACACGTGTATACCTGTGGTGGATTCATGTTGATGTTTGGCAAAACTAATACAATANATCATATATGAAATGAGTCGCCAGTCCAGGTTCATTGCATGGTACTGGATGCTTGGGGCTGGTGCACTGAGACGACCCAGAGGGAGGGTATGGGGAGGGAGGAGGGAGGGGGGTTCGGGATGGGGAACATGTGTATACCTGTGGTGGGTACATGTTGATGTATGGCAAAACCAGTACAATATTGTAAAGTAATTAACCTCCAATTAAAATAAATATATTTATATACATACATACATATATATATATATATAGAGAGAGAGAGAGAGAGCAGTATGGCTGTATGATTTCTGAGGTGTAGGAGAATGACAGCATGCTCTTGAGAGAGCCTGAGGAAAAGCCAGGGGACTGGTGGTAGAGCCAGATTTCAGTTAAAGAAAGAAGTGTTCTGAGAAGAAGTTGGGCGTGTTGGAGAATTTGCCTACCTTGCAATGCTGATTCCAGAAAGCACAGTGGAAAAGCTTGGCCAGATGATATAGGGAAAGGAAGTACAGAGAAGTCCTAGAAATGAAAGGGGATTTGGACTAAACCAGGACATTCAGACATTTTGATCCTTTCTCTATTGTACTTTTATGAGAGGTGGTTGGGTAAATGTCTTTTCTTCCTCACTAAAATCCTAAAGGGGATAACTCCTCTTGGTAGTCCCATGGGCCACACAATAAGTATTTAAGAAAGACTTGAATGATAAAAATATTCTCATCTGGAACTTCTTTGGTGGCCCAGTGATTAAGACTTTACCTTCCAATGCAGGGGGCATGGGTTCTATCCCTGGTCAGGAAGATAAGATCCCACATGCATGCTAAGTTGCTTCAGTCACGTCTGACTCTTTGTGACCCCACAGACTGCAGCCCACCAGGCTCCTCTGTCCACGGGACTCTCAAGACAAGAGTGCTGAAGTGGGTTGCCATTTCCTTCTCCAGGGGATCTTCATAAGATCCCACATGCCTCATGGCCAAAACACCAAAACATAAAGCAGAAGCAATATTGTAACAAATTCAATAAAGTCTTTAAAAAATGGTCTACATCCAAAAATAAAAAAAAAAATGATCTGATGATAATGTTTTAAGGTCACCCAGAAGGTACAACCTTGTCAAAGGAAAGCATTAAAATATTTAAATAGACTATACCCAAGGGTTTCCCTTATTGCCATTTCTCAATATCACTGTATTCCTGCCAAGATCTCCCAGTGCCTTGGTCAGGAGTGATTTCCCTCTTCCTGCTACCATGCCGTTCCAGCTTTCTTGAGATCTATACTTCATCAGAGTTTCCAGCAACTGGGGCATGGAGTAAAAGCCAGGCTCAGAAGTCTGATCTTTCCAGGGTCTCCAGGGAAGCCTCACTTGTTGCTGAATATGCCCCTGTTCACACACTAGACCTCTGATATAAGCTGTGCATTTTGGCTAATATCTGCCCTTCCACTTGATAGAGACCATTCAGGCTCTTATTTCTGTCCCCGTTGATTAAATCTAGATCATTTTCTATAATGGGCCAGCTAGTAAATATTTTGGGCTTCTCTGTTGGCTTAGTGGTAAAGAATCCACCTGCCAATGCAGGGAGACGTGAGTTTGATCCATGGGTTGGGAAGATCCCCTGGAGAAGGAAATGGTAACCCACTCCAGTATTTTTCCCTGGAGAATCCCATGGACAGAGGAGCCTAGTGGGTCCATGGAGTCTCAAAAGAGTTGGACAGGACTTAGTGACTAAACAGCAGCAACAAAGTAAATCTTTTAGGCTTTGTGGGCCATAGAGTCTCCGTCACTACTAATCAACGCTCTTTGTAGTGCAAAAGCAGTTACAGACAATACTTAAACAAATGATAAATGACTGAGCATTCCAATAAAATGTTATTGACAAAAATAAGCAGCAGGTTTGGCTGGCAGGGTGGAAGTTTGCAACATCTGGAAAGTTCCATGTATTTGCACACTGTAACATGGCTACTTGATCATACAGGTTTGCCATTCTTTTCTTTTTTTTTTAATATTTATTTATTTGGCCTCCTCTGGTCTTAGTTTTGTCTCACAGGATATTTGTTGTGTCATGTGGGATCTTTTGTTGTGGCAAATGGACTCTCTAGTTGTGGCACACAGACAGGCTCAGTAGTTGAGATGCTTGGGCTTGGTTGCTCCACAGCTTGTGGGATCTTAGTTCTCTGACCAGGGGTTGAACCCACATCCCCTGCATTGCAAGGCAGATTCTTTTTTTTTTTTTTTTAGTTCTAAGAGGATTTAATTTTATTTTTTAATTTTTATTTTTTAGTTTGTTTTATTTACAATACTGTATTCATTTTGCTATACATTGACATGAATCAGCCGTGAGTGTATATGAGCTCCCAATNAAATCATCCCACCCTCTCCCTCTCCCGCAGAGTCCAAAAGGCTGTTCTATACATCTGTGTCTCTTTTGCTGTCTCGCATACAGGTTTATCATTACCATCTTTCTAAATTCCATATATATGTGTTAGTATACTGCATTAGTGTTTTTCTTTCTGGCTTACTTCACTCTGTGTAATATGCTCTGTATAAGGCAGATTCTTAACCACTGAAAAGTGAAAGTGTTAGTCCCTCAGTTGTGGCCAACTCTTTACTACCCCATATACTATAGCCCATCATGCTCCTTTGTCCATGGAGTTCTCCAGGCAAGATTACTAGAGTGGGTTGCTATTTCCTTCTCCAGGGCATCTTCCTGACCCAGGGTTCGAACCCAGGTCTCCTGTATTGCAGGCAGATCCTCTACCATCTGAGCCACCTTAACCACTGAGCCACCAGGCAAGCCCCCAACTTTGCCATTCTTAACAAAGACAAGGAATTCATTCAGTGTGTCAGTCTGAATCATCATCTTCTTCAGTCACTGAGTCGTGTCTGATTCTTTGTGATCCCGTGGACTGCAGCATGCCAGGCCTTCATGTCCATTGAGTCAATGATGCCATCCAACCATCTCATCCTCTGTCACCCTCTGAATAATAGTCAGCCTGAATACCTGACCATTATTGCCCTTTTACCCCTGAGCATGTCTTTGCCACTATGGTCAACATGGGGGACTACTGAATTCTTGGGGTTTCTTCTCCAGACTGCATTTTCAGGAACTCTGATGAGTGACCTTGGAATCTCTTGGTAAATGGCCATCAAATCCCTTTTTGTCTACCTAATCTCTACTTGGCACCTGATGTTGTTTTCTTTCTTTTCCTTCATGCTTTTCCATTATCTGAAAGATGAACTTCCCCTTGCAATATGCTTTTTGATTTACTGTTTAGCCAAGATCCCCTTGACTTTACCCCCACGGTACAGGTTAACCAGGATTTGTAGTCAGAAAAAGAGAAGCCTGAGTGAGTAGTTTTCCCTTCATGAGCTTGGCCTAGGTTTGGCCTCTTGATTAGATCTTCTCACAATGTACCAAAAAGACATCTGTTAAATGTGAAATCCTTGATTAGATCCTGAAATAGTAAAAGGGCATTAGTGGAAAAAATGATGAAATCTAGTAATTTAGTTAATAAGAATACACCAATTTTTAAAGCTTATTTTATGTTGGAGTATACATGTAGTGATAGTTTCAGGCAGACAACAGAGGGACTCAGCCATAAATACACATGTATCCATTCTACCTCAAACTCCTCTCCTATCCAGGCTGCCACATAACATTGAGCAGAGTTCCCTGTACTATATAGTAGGTCCTTGTTGGTTATCCATTTTAAATATAGCAGTGTGTACATGTTCATCCCAGACTCCATAACTATCCCTTCCCCCTGGCAACCATAAGTTCATTCTCTAAATTTGAGGAATAAACCAGTGTTAATTTCTTCCTTTTGATAAAGGTACTATGGTTACAAGATATTGACATAAGGGGAAACTGAGTATAGAGTATCTGGGAGCTTTCTGTACTCTTTCTGCAACTTTTCTGTGAATCTAAATTATCCCAAAATACATAGTATATATATTTTTAAACTACTGCCTACTTAACTGATCTGTGTGGATCACAAGAAACTGTGGACAATTCTTAAAGAGATGGGAATACTAGACCACCTGACTTGCCTCCTGAGAAAATCTGTATGCAGGTGAAGAAGCAACAGTTAGAATCATACATGGAACAACATACTGGTTCCAAGTTGGGAAAGGAGTATGTCAAGGCTGCATATTGTCACCTAGCTTATTTAACTTATATCCATCATCATGCAAAATGCCGGGCTGGATGAAGCACAAGCTGGAATCAAGACTGCCAGGAGGAATATCAGTAACCTCAGATACACAGATGACACCATCCTTATGGCAGACAGTGAAGAAGAACTAAAGAGCTTCTTGATGAAAGTAAAAGAGGAGAGTGAAAAATTTGGCTTAAAACTCAACATTCAGAAAATGAAGATCATGGCATCTGGTCCCATCACTTCATGGCAAATAGATGGGAAAACAATGGAAACAGTGGGAGACTTTATTTTGGGGGGCTCCAAAATCACTGCAGATGGTGACTGCAGCCATGAAATTAGAAGATGCTTGCTCCTTGGAAAAAAAAAGCTATGACCAACCTAGACAGCATTTTAAAAAGTGGAGACATTACTTTACCAACAAAGGTCCATCCAGTCAAAGCTATGGTTTTTCCAGTAGTCATGTATGGATGTGAGAGTTGGACTATAAAGAAAGCTGAGTGCTGAAGAATTGATGCTTTTGAATTGTGGTGTTCAAGAAGACTCTTGAGAGCCCCTCAGACTGCAAGGAGATCCAACCGGTCAATCCTAACGGAAATCAATCCTCAATATTCATTAGAAGGACTAATACTGAAGCTGAAGTTCCAATACTTTGGCCATGTGAAGCAAAGAACTGACTCACTTGAAAAGACCCTGATGCTGGGAAGGATTGAGGGCAGGAGGAGAAGGGAACGACAGAGGCTGAGACGGTTGGATGGCATCAGTGATGTGATGGACAGGAGTTTGAGTTGGTGATGGACAGGGAAGCCTGGTATGCTGTAGTCTGTGGGGTCGCAAAGAGTCAGACATGACTGAGGAACTGAACTGAACTGAGTTAATTGATCTCTTACCCTCACCCCTGCTACTTCATTGCTAGCTATGATGACAATCTTTATCTGTGATAGCAGCTGCAAGGTGATTCCCTCTGCCCCATCCCCTACATTGCTTCCCTGGAATGACATAGACTGAGGACACTTCTGGACTAGATACAAATGCACTTCTTTCATACTTCTCTCCTCTGGCTACATACGTCTTCAAAGATAGATCCTTAACACACAGTGAGAGCAAAGAGTGTGAAGAGTATCTTGAACTGTCAATAGAAAAAGAATCCTTTTGGGTTTTTGGTCTAGAGGACATAAACTGTAACAGTGGGCAAAGAAAAAATAGTTTGTTGGGTTGATCCCTTGTTAGGGAATAGATTCCTAATATTCAGTGTTTCCTAAATTCTTTTTCAATGACTGCCTATTTAATGGGCTAGTGGAAAGGGGGCCAGATAGAGTGACTTGACAGGAGGTTAAAAAGGTCTGCAGTTTCTGTTGCCCCCTAATTAATGTGGCCCAGAGTTCTTCATTCTTATGAGCTAGGCCTAGGGCTTTAAAATGTTCCCTATTAAAATGCAAATGTTGCCTAGTTAGGGGTATAAGTCAAGTAAAACTAAACAGTGCCTGAATGAAGTATGAGGATCCACAGGGGAGCTGTGGTGGGTAGTTATGTTTCTGCTTCATACGTTTTGGTCAAAACTATTTTAAGTACTCCCATGTACAATAATATAAAAAAAGCTTTAAGGAAAAATACATAAATGAATTGTTTTTTGGTTGGGGCCTTTTATATGCAAAGATGCTTTGATTTAGCTATTTTCTTCTGTTGGGTTAAATGTAGGTCCAGTTCACCATCTGTTTGTTGGGTAGGACAAGCAAAGGTTTGATGCCTTGCTGCTGCTAAGTTGCTTCAGTCGTGTCTGACCCTGTGTGACCCCATCAGGCTCACCTATCCCTGGGATTCTCCAGGCAAGAACACTGGCGTGGGTTGCCATTTCTTCCCCCAATGCATGAAAGTGAAAAGTGAAAGTGAAGTTGCTCAGTCGTGTCCGACTCCTAGTGACCCCATGGACTGCAGCCTACCAGTCTCCTCCATCCATGGGATTTTCCAGGCAAGAGTACTGGAGTGGGTTGCCATTGCCTTCTCTAGTTTGATGCCCTAGGAACAGGAAAATTAGGTTGATGCAGAAGATATAAGATGTGGAGATTGAGGCCCAAAGAGTCAGGTATGGCAAAAAGGAAGAGGCAACCTATCATTCATTCATTGGTTAATTCAACACATTTTTGGGGGTGCTCAACTGTGAACCAGGTGCTATTCTAGGCACCGAGGGAACAGACAAAATTCACTGTCTTCTCAAGGCTTGTAAACAAACATATATGTTAAGAGGAAGTAAGTGCTATGTAACTAAAAATAATCCGGGTAAGGGAATAGTGATAATGAGACAAGTGGGTGCTGTCTCAGAGCTAGGGGAGCATTGATTTAGAGGCAGAAAACACCAGTGTAGCAGCAAGCCAACACCAGTGAACAAGTGATGCTAAAGACAAATGCTAACACTTGGGCAGAAGTATTTTTTCTCTACTTTGGTCTGTCCTTTGCTGGATGTGGTGGACTTCAGCCCATAAGTATTGATCAGAATCCTAAAGGAGTCTAAAGAACAGGAGCAAATCTCGCCTCTGATTGAGAGTGGCGCAGAGTTTTATATATGGTCATTAAAATATCTTGACATTTGAAAATGTTCCTTTATATGCCAACTGTGGCTTGTATTTATGCTGTCTTGCAAACCACATGCACTTCTACTTTCCTCATAGCCTACAGCTTGGATTAAAGGGGTGTGTGTTGTAGTTAAACCAGAAAGGGAGGAATTTTCCAAAGCCAAAGGAAAATCTTAAAATTGGTGTTAAAATTTTGGCCCTGGAGGCTTAACATCTAAACAGTTCTTAAAAACCAAGAAATATGACAATCCCTAATACCATACTTGATTAAAATCTGTGCTTAGTAGATATTTGAATGTATGAATGAATGAATTAAACAAATGCCACACAGGAGAAACTCGAAGCAAAAATTTTTTTTTAAAAACGGCTTTCTGTGATAGGAGTTAGACTTTTTCTCCAAATGTAAATTCCCACTGTGGACTTGCATCTTTTGAAATAAGGCCATTTACAAGCAGTTAATGAAACTTCTTTTTTCCTTAAAAGCCACTGTATGCTAATTAAATGGGGTCAGTTCATTTCTCTCACTTAAAGAACTAGTTAATGTGCCTTATGTCTTATAGGTCAAAACACTGTGATCTCTTTGCATCCACATCATTTCAGGACCTTGGTGTTCATAGACCTAAGAGCAATCTTTTAAAATCAACTCATTCTCTTTAAGGATAAGCAGAAGACACCCTTCCCCCCCCACCACCAGTTTTTCAGTTATCTGATTTAGATGCCTCAGAATTCTTTCTCCCTTTATGAGATGACTGTTCAAATTATCTTAGCCATGGTACTTGAACTCCTCATTTACTTTAAAATGCTGTTATTTTAAAATTTAATCAGAAAAGTGTATTCTGTCCAAATTGCAGATCAACAAACATAATTGAACAGGACAAGTATTCTCTCTCTCTTTACTTGCACATATCAAGAGGATACAAAGATTTGTATCCAGACTCTTTAAAATGGAATTTCTAATGCCGTCACTCCCGCTTTATCCCAAGAGAAGAGAGCAAATCAATTCTAGTTCATGTTTTCCTTCCTGGCCAAGGCAGAAAATATTCATCATTCTCTGGGCAGAAGGTCATGAGGTCTCCTTGAATCATGCTTTGCTTTCACATTCAGCTATTTGATAAAAGTTTCCCTGGAGACTTTTTGGATAAAGAGATCACCTCTCCAGAATAAATGTATTCACCTTTTTTTTTTTATTGCAACACAAGAATTCATCTGAGATCTTGATGAGAGAAATAGCTTACAGAGTATAGCCAGTGACTGCAGGACTGGTTTATGCCAAGCCATCCCTTCTTTCTCATCAAGAACTCAAGTGAAACTATCTAAATGTTAACTATCTTATTTTTGATTAAGAGCCTGCAAATAATCACTTGTGAATCCCACGTTCATTACCCAAGTACTTTTTTAACTGTGATGAATACCTGGACAGACTCTAATTTTATAGGCTAATGGTTATAGAAACCTAGAACTTGAAGAGATCTTAGAGATTATAAAGTCCAACCATATCATCTAAGAGAGGGGAAACTGAGACTCAGCAGGGAGGTAGCTTGCACAGGTCAGTGGTATACCTGGGATTATAAGGCAATTTTCTTGAGTCCCAATCTAGTACACTTTAAACTATCCTTTCATTGGTTCAGTTTAGTTCAGTCACTCAGTTGTGTCAGACTCTGCGGCCCCATGTACTGTACACACAAGGCTTCCCTGTCCATCACCCAGAGCTTGCGTAAACTCATGTCCATCAAATCGGTGATGCCTTCCAACCATCTCATCCTCTGTCGTCCTCTTCTCCTCTCACCTTCAATCTTTCCCAACATCAGGGTCTTTTCCAATGAGACCGTTCTTCACATCAGGTGGCCAAAGTATTGGAGTTTCAGCTTCAGCATCAGTCCTTCTAATGAATATTCAGGACTGATTTCCTTTAGGATGGAATGATTGGATCTCCTTGCAGTCCAAGGGACTCTCAACGGTCTTCTCCAACACCACAGTTCAAAAGCATCAATTCTTCAGTGTGTAAATATCTTCAGCATGGTTATATTCCCAGCAGACTACTTTCTCTGTGTGTAGTTGACCATATCCCA
>SJYA01003344.1:72395-94932 GCA_006410615.1 Neotragus moschatus | reverse complement strand
TCTCTGCTTTTGAATATGCTATCTAGGTTGGTCATAACTTCTTCCAAGGAGTAAGTGTCTTTTAATTTCATGGCTGCAGTCACCATCTGCAGTGATTTTGGAGCCCCCAAAAATAAAGTCTGACACTGTTTCCCCTGTTTCCCCATCTATTTCCCATGAAGTGATGGGACCAGATGCCATGATCTTTGTTTTCTCAATTTTGAGCTTTAAGCCAACTTTTTCACTTTCCTCTTTCACTTTCATCAAGAAGCTTTTTAGTTCCTCTTCACTTTCTGCCATAAGGGTGGTGTCATCTGCATATCTGAGGTTATTGATATTTCTCCTGGCAATCTTGATTCCAGCTTGTGTTTCTTCCAGTCCAGCGTTTCTCATGATGTAGTCTGCATAGAAGTTAAATAAGCAGGGTGACAATATACAGCCTTGACGTACTCCTTTTCCTATTTGGAACCAGTCTGTTGTTCCATATCCATTTCTCACTGTTGCTTCCTGACCTGCATACAGATTTCTCAAGAGGCAGTTCAGGTGGTCTGGTATTCCCATCTCTTTCAGAATTTTCCACAGTTTATTGTGATCCACACAGTCAAAGGCTTTGGCATAGTCAATAAAACAGAAGTAGATGTTTTTCTGGAACTCTCTTGCTTTTTCCATGATCCAGTGGATGTTGGCAATTTGATCTCTGGTTCCTCAGCCTTTTATATGCTTATGAAACACTTAAAGGTACTTGACTTACAATAGGTTCTCTGTGAATGATTATTATTAAAATGTTTTTTCCCCATTGACCACAGTTGGAGCAAAACAAATCTCTCAAAGGTTTGAGGCATTGGGTCAGATTGAAATCATCTTTCCCATTTTAATTTCATCTTGGTCCTGTGGAAAGGCCAGTTCAGTCTTCTTATTAGGAAAAAGACCTATCAAACAGGCCCAGGTCACCAAAGGAGATTATCTATTCCTTAGAAAAACTCCTCTAGAAACAAATGTGTTAGTCACTCAGTTGTGTCTGACTCTTTGGGGTCCCCTGAACTGTAGCTTGCCAGGATTCTGTCCATGGAATTCTCCAGACAAGAATACTGGAGTGGGTAGACATTCCCTTCTCCAGGTTTCCTGCATTACAGGGAAATTCTTTACTGTCTGAGCCACCAGGGAGGCCCTCCTCCAGAAATAACAAAGCCTGATTTCAACTTTTACTTTGGGAGGTAAGTGTTGGTAAAGTCTCATTGGAGATTAATTCTCATAAGTTACATGCCACAAAAGCCTCTCCATATTTTTTCTTTCATGTAAGAAATTCATGAATGTTAACACTACAACTCAACTTCTTTGTCTTTTCTCATCAGGATCTATAATTAGATACAATATCAGTGTATTTCCCTTTTCCTGGGGCCAGCAAGTTTGAAAGTGGTTTAGAAGCACTGCCAGAGGCTTTGGAAATGAAAAAGCTGCATCTTGTGGGGGGGAACTCTCTTCCCTTTTTGAGATTAACTTTTTCTATATGGTTAGTCACTTTGATATGGTCATTGATGATGGATAACTCAGTGCCATGGCTTTGTATTTATACATTGATTTTCAGACAGGATTCCTAAAGCTAGAGGGTCACAACTCACCTTCTACCAAAGTAGAGAAATCACTTTCTCCATACTCTAATAATGTACTGGTAAGACCACCAGGAGCAAGGTAAGCAAAATGCCATAATGCTCAGTCCCTCGAATGGGCAGGGGGTATCTTTCAAGGTAGGGATAGTTCATGATGATGAACCAGCAAGTAGAAAAATTGCCCAAAAAAATGAAATATAGGTTTCATTCTCTAATTGCTGTTTCTGCCTCCTTATAACTTCTATTTAGTCTCCAAGTGCCCCATCTTCAATTATTCTATTGGAAAACTGCATGTGTTCTTTCCTAATACTTCTTTCTCCTAAAAATAGTCTTGATCTCTGATATGTTCACATTAGAAGGTATATAAATGCTGTGGAAAAAGCAATGGACTTGGATTCAGCATATCTAGGTTCTTTATTAACTTTATCAAGTCTGGTCAATTATATGGCCATTAAAAACACTTTTCTTCCCTTCTTCTCTCTCCCTTTCCTCTCACCATTCTTGGCATATGTGGCCATCCTGGAATTGGATGGTATCATAAAGAAAAGCCTAGACCGGTTTTGACTGAAATAATTTTAGAAACATTGTAGATTTCATGCTTGCTATCACCATGGGGTTAAGCATCAAAGTTATCTTAGTGTTGTTAGTCACTCTGTTGTGTTCAACTCTTTGAGACCCCATGGACTGTAGTCCACCAGGCTTCTCTGTCCATGGAATTCTCCATGCATGAATACTGGAGTGGGTTGTCATTCCCTTCTCCATGGGATCTTCCTGACCCAGGGATTAAACCTGGGTCTCCTGCATTGCAGGTGGATTCTTTAGTATCTGAGCCATCAGGATCTCAAAATATCTTAAACAAAACTCAAAGTAGACCTCTTTGGCTGTGTTTTATAATATTCCTTTTACCACCATTGTTTAAGATTTTCAGGATCTCTTTCTAATTCAGCTTTTTCCTCCTATCAACAAAGAAAAGGGGCATAGGCAATTTGAAAGACCAAATGGAGGGGCAAACCTGCAAATATGACCTTCATCTCCAATTCAGTCATGCTACCATCAGTGATCTTATCAAGTGATTTTTGAGTAGTTTTTGGCATCTTGTGTCATAGAGCTGCCTTCTCCTCTCAAGAAAAAAGAGAAAGAAGGTGCTGAGTGCTCCATAGATTTTGGTACTAGAGATGTTGTTTAGCTTCATGTGTCTCTTCCCAAATATTCAGCTTAAATTGTTAAGAACTCAAAAGTGAAACCAGCATTACCAGTCAAATGGAGAAAGGAAAATAAGAAAGCAAGTTGTTGGTGAGCAGCCACATTCATGAATAAGAAAATACAAAGTGTTAGAACGTTAGAAACATACCCTTCAAGGAGAAAAAGAAGAGAGAAAATACTCATCAAGGTAGGCCAAATACAGATCACAACCTCTTAAACTTGGGGGTGGGATAAAAGTTATCCTCATTCTGCTAGCAAACAACAACAATAATAATTATTATGATAATAGTAATAACACTTTGGATGATCACTAAAGCAGGCACTATGTTAGAGGAATTACATTTTTATTCTTATTTATACTACTATTACTGTATGTGTGTGTGTATAATTTTTTTTTTGAGCTTGCCACATAGCATGCAGGATCTTAGTTCCCTTACCTGAGTTTGAACCTGTGCCCCCTGCAGTGGAAGCATGGAGTCCTAATCGCTGGACTACCAGGGAATTCCCTATTATCACTGTTTTATACATGAGGAAACAAACAAGAGACAGTTTAAATAATTTATCAAAGATCATAAAGCCACAACATGAGGCAATTTGGATTCTTTTTAATTCACATATAATTCACATACAATAAATTTCACCATTTTAAAGTGTACTACTCAGTGCCTTTCAATATATTCACAATGTTGTGCTATCATCACTAATCCCAGAATATATTAATCAACCCCCAAAGAAATCTCACACACATTAAGTAGTAATTACCCATTCTCAGTTTTCATTCCAATCCCAAAGAAAAGCAATGCCAATGAATGTTCAAACTACCACACAATTGGTCTCATTTCACGCACTAGCAAAGTAATGCTCAAAATTCTCCAAGCCAGACTTCAACAGTACATGAACCAAGAACTTCCAGATGTTTAAGCTGGATTTAGAAAAGGCAGAGGAATCAGAGATCAAATTGCCAACATCCGTTGGATCATAGAAAAAGCAAGAGAGTTCCAGAAAAATATCTACTTCTGCATTATTGACTGTTCCAAAGCCTGTGACTGTGTGGATCACAACAAACTGTGGAAAATTCTTAAAGAGATGGGAATACCAGACTGCCTTACCTGCCTCCTGAGAAATCTGGATGCAGCTCAAGAAGCAACAGTTAGAACTGGATGTGGAACAATGTACTGGTTCCAAATTGGGAAAGGAATATGTCAAGGCTGTATATTGTCACCCTGCTTATTTAACTTATATGCAGAGTACATGCAAAATGCCGGGCTGGATGAAGCACAAGCTGGAATCAAAATTGCTGGGTGAAATATCAATAACCTCAGATATGCAGATGACACCACCCTTATGGCAGAAAGCAAAGAGTAACTAAAGAGCCTCTTGATGAAAGTGAAAGAGGAGAGTGAAAAGGCTGGCTTAACACTCAACACTGAAAAAAACTAAGACAATGGCATCAAGTCCCATCACTTCATGGCAAACAGACTGGGGAACAATGGAAACAGTGAGAAACTTTACTTTTTTGGGTTCCAAAATCACTGCAGATGGTGACTACAGCCATGAAATTAGAAGATGCATGCTGCTTGGAAGAAAAGCTATGAAAAACCTAGACAGTATATTAAAAAGCAGAGACTTTACTTTGGTGACAAAGGTCCATCTAGTCAAAGCTATGGTTTTTCCAGTAGTCATATATAGATGTGAGAGTTGGACCATAAATAAAACTGAGCACTGAGTTGATGCATTTGAACTGATATGTTGAAGACTCCTGAGAGTCCCTTTGACAGCAAGGAGATCAAACCAGCCAATCCTAAAGGAGATCAGTCCTAAATGTTCATTGGAAGGACTGATCCTGAAGCTGAAGCTCCAATACTTTGGCCACCTGATGCGAAGAACTGACTCATTTGAAAAGACTCTGATGCTGGGAAAGATGGAAGGCAGGAGGAAAAGGGGACAACAGGATGAGATGGTTGGATCACATCACCAACCCAATGGATGTGGGTTTGAGCAAGCTCCAGAAGTTGATGATGGACAGAGAAGCCTGGCATGCTACAGTCCATGGGGTTGTAAAAAGTTGGACACAGCTGAGTAATTGAAGTGATACTGACTGATACCCATTCTCCTTTGGCTCTGGCCCCTAGCAATCCACAGTCTGCTTTTTAAAAAAACATTGAAGTATTCTTGATTTAAAATACTATATTATTTTCAAGTATACAGCATAGTGATTCAGTTATTTTTTCTGATTATATTCCATTATAGGTTATTATGTAATATTAATTATAGTTCTCTGTGCTATAAGGTAAATCCTTGTTGCTTATCTGTTTTATGCATAGTAATTTATAATTGTTAATGACATACTCCTAATGTGTCCCCCCCTCCTCCCTCTCCCATATGGTAACCATAAGTTTATTTTCTGCTTATGAGTCTGTTTCTGCTTTGTACAATGTATAGATTCACTTGTATTATATTTTTAGATTTCATTTATACTATTTTTCTTTCTCTGACATACTTCACTAAGTGTAATATTTCGATGTCTATCCATGTTGCTGTAAGTGACAATATTTCATTTTGTATGGCTGAGTAATATTCTTGTATGTGTATATAATTGCATATGTGTGTATATTTCACATCCTCTTTAACCACTCATCTGTTGACAGGCACTTGAGTTGTTTCCATGTCTTGGCTATTATAAATAATACTGCTGTGAATGTTATAGTATCCTTTTGAATTAGCATTTCATTTTTGGCAATATATAGCCAGGACTGGAATTGTTGGATTATATGGTAGCTCTATTTTTTTATTTTTTAAGGAGCCTCCATGATGTTTTCCATGGTAGCTGTACCAAGTTACATTCCCACCAACAATGCATGAAGGTTCTCTTTTTTGCGCATACTTCTCAGCAATTATTATTGTACACTTTTTGATGATAGCCATTCTGGTCAGTGTGAGGTGATACCACATTGTGGTTTTGATTTGCATTTCTCTAATAGCAATTTTGAGCATCTTTTCAATGCTTCTTTGCCATCTGTATATTTTCTTTGGAACAATATCTATTTAAATCTGCTGCCCATTTATTGATTGGATTGTCTATCTTTTCAATATTGAGTTGTATGAGCTATTTGTGTATTTTTGATTTTAATCCCTTGTTGTTTGCACCATTTGCAAATATTTTGTCCCATTCTGTAGGCTGACTTTTCATTTTCTTGACTTTTTTCCTTCCCTGTGCAAAACTTTTAAGTTTGATTGGGTCACATGTGTTTATTTTTGCTTTCATTTCTTTTGCCTTGAGAAAGTGATCTAAGAATATATTGCTATCATTTATGTCAGAAAATGTTTTGCTTATGTTCTATTCTAGGAGCTTTATGATATCAAGTCTTATATTTAGGTCTTTAAACAATTTTGGGTTTATTTTTGTATGTGGTATGTAGGAGTGTTCTAATTACATTGGTATCCATGTAGCCATTCAGATTTTCTAGCACCGTTTGTTGAAGAGACTGTCTTTTCTCCATTGTATATTTTTGCCTCCTTTGTTGCAGATTAGTTGACTGTAGGAGGGAAGGTTTATTTTTAACTCTGTTCTGTTCAATTGATCTATATATCTGTTTTTGTGCCAGTATCACAGTGTTTTGACTGCTGTAGTATAGTCTGAAGACTAGAAGGCTTATACTACAGCTTTTTTCTTTTTCCTCAGGATTTTTTTCCCGTTTTTCTTTTAATTAATTAATTTTAATTGGAGGATAATTACTTTACAACATTGTGGTGTGTTTTTTATCATATATTGGCATGAATCACTCACAGGTGCACATGTGTCCCCCCCCATCCCCAAACTCCCTCACACCTCCCTCCCTACCCCATCCCTCTGAGTTTTCCTAGAGCTTGGGTGTTTGAATGCCCTGCTTCATGCATCAAACTTGAACTGGTCATTTTTTTACATATGGTCAGATGCATGTTTCAATGCTATTCTCCCAAATCATCCCACCCTCACCTTCTCCCATATAATCCAAAAGTCTGTTCTTTACATCTGTGTCTCTTTTGCTGCCTTGCATATAGGATCATCGTTATTGTCTTTCTAAATTCCATATATATGCATTAATATATTATATTGGTGTTTCTCTTTTTAACATAATTCACTCTGTATAATAGGCTCCCATTTCATACACCTGATTAGAACTGACTCAAATGCATCAATCTTATCAAATCTTATCAAAAGATAAGAGGGAGGAAGGAGATAAAGGTGACACAGAGGAGAAAAGGAAGAGTCAAAAGGGGAGAAAGCTGTCAAGCCAGTAATCAAATCCCTAAGTGAAAATGGATATTGAAGACTAGATACTTTTTTTATATTATTTTACTTTTATTTATTTATTTTTAATTTATTTACTTTTTATTTTTACTTTATTTTGCTTTACAATACTGTATTGGTTTTGCCATACATTGACATGAATCAGCCACTGGTATACATGAGTTCCCAATCCTGAACCCCCCTCCCACCTCCCACTCCACTGAAGACTAGATTCTTAAAGGTAAAAAACTGAGAGAAAATATCAAAAGCAAAGATTAAAACCTAGAATAGAGTCTAGATTCAATTCAAATAGAATTGATCACTAAAATTAACAACATGTATATGGAATTTGTTTTTAAAAATTAGGATTTTTTTGAATGGTAATAGTAGAATATACAAAAAAAAGTAAAGGAGTAATAAGGGACTAAAAGTTTTAAAAAATTGAAAAGTGATAATAGTAAAAATATATCTGGGAGTTTCTTTGGAACTCTTGTGGGCAGTGTGGGGTCAGTTCAGTGTCAGATAGTCCCTTGTTCCAGCTTGTACATGTTCTCAAGGTCTGTAGGTGCCCCTCAAATGCACAGTTCAGTTCAATCACTCATTCATGTCCGACTCGTTGTGACCCCATGAATGGCAGCAGGCCAGGCTTCCCTGTCCATCACCAACTCCTGAAGCTTGCTCAAACTCATGTCCATCGAGTCGGTGATGCCATCCAGCCATCTCGTCCTGTCATCCCCTTCTCCTCCTGCCTTCAATCTTTCCCAGCATCAAGATCTTTTCTAAGGAGTCAGTTTTTCACATCATGTGGCCAAAATATTGGAGTTTCAGCTTCAGCATCAGTCCTTCCAATCAGTATTCAAGGCTGATTTCCTTTAGGATGGACTGGTTGGATCTCCTTGCAGTCAAAGAGATTCTCAAGAATTTTCTCCAACACCATAATTCAAAAGTATCAATTCTTCAGTGTTCAGTTTTCTTTATGATCCAAGTCTCACATCCATACATGACTGCAGGAAAGGCCATAGCTTTACACAGTCTCAGCATTAACTGCAGGGTTTTAATCTTTTCCACTTGTCATTTCCATGGTAGTTCCCCCTTCTTTGTTTATTTTGGCTTCCTCTGTTTGCAAGTCTCTTTAGTGTCTAATTTCCACCCTGTCACAAGGGGGAAGAGGTGGCCCCTTATTTAGACTCACTTGTTCAGTTGTCCAGTGGAGAGGGAGGGACACTGAAAACCAATACCACTGGCATGTGTGGGGAGTGCTTGCAGTGGATGGACAACACTTGATTTGCCACAGCCCAAGACAGCTTGTACTTCCTGGGTTCACACTGCTCAGGCTTCAGGGTACTCTGCAAGGGCAGTGTCCCAAGTGGGCCCTGCATTTGGTGTACTTCCCAGGTCTGGGCTGCTCAGGTTCTCAAGTGCTCTGCCAGATGGGTTGTGTGTTTTGTTCCCTTCCCAGGTTCAAGCCACTCAGGCGACTGGGCGCTTGGTAAGTGCACTATCCCAGGTGGGCCATGTGTCTGATGCACATGCCGGGTCCCAGCCACTTGGTTTCCTGGGTGTGCCACAAAGGCATAGTCCCAGGTGTGCTGCGTGTCTCCCCTGGAAAGCTGATCTCAGGCTGTGACACTGCTTCATATATGAACCGCCCAGAATCCTAGGAAGATGTGGTTCGGAGCTGGCAGCCTGCTCCATGTTTGGTAGAAAATGCAGTTTCTGGGGCCGAGATTGCAGCAGCCCCTTACCTTCTGGCTCTGGCTGTCTCACACCTGCCTCTCTGCCTCTGGGGAGGGAGGGCCCTAAATGGCAGCTGGCTTGCTCTCCTTTAGTATTCACTAGGGGAAAAATGCTTTGTTTTGTGAATGTGCCAGTGGTCACCATGTGGGTTAGAGTCTTTTGTGGGAAAGGTCCTTTTTTCTTTTGTGATCCCATGGTTTGGGTTTCTATGTCATGTTAGCTCCCTCAGATTGTCTTCAGGTCACTCAAGGCTGGTTCTTACCATAAGAATCACCAATGAAGCCTGCACCTCCCTGCCCAATCCCCACTCACTGCTGGCAGATGCACGACGTCTGTGCCATGTCTCCACTGTCAGTTGCAGTTAGGTGCATATCCTGTGGTTTTTTTACCCCCCAGTTTTGTTGCCCTCAGAGGTTCCAAAGCTCTCCACAGACATGCTTGTGAGAGGGTTTTGTGCTGTGTGGAAACTTCTCCTTCTTCACAACTCCTTCCCTGGGACAGGTCTGCATCCCTAAATCTTTTGTTTCTGTTTTTGTCTTTTATATTTTGTCATACCTCCTTTCAAAGAGATTGGGCTGTCTTTCTGGGTGCCTGGTGTCCTCTGTCAGCATTCAGAAGTTGTTTTGTGGAAGTTGCTCAACATTCAAATGATCTTTTGATGAGTTTTTTGGGGAGAAAGTTGTCTCCCCACCCTATTTTTCTACCATCTTGGGACTGCTGTCATAACTTGTCTACTTTTGTATAAGCAAAGAAATTTACTAAAAATGATAAGTAGTATAACATTACTATGTTTAGTCTGAGGTAGTAGATAAAAATATTTTGCATTTAGAACTGATAGTCCTACATTTCATAATTTTGCCTGTACATTGTGAGTGTACAATAATGTTGTGTAGACTATGATGATGTCTTCAGAATGCACAGTAATTAAGAAGGTTAACCCTAAAAAGCTACATTTTGGGTGTGGACTTACTTTTGATGAAATATAAGAATAATGCTTTAGAACATGAAATGATATTTACCTCTAGATTAGAGAAAAACATGAGAATTACAGGAGAAAAACAGGATTGGGAAAAGGAAGGAGTGACTTAAAATGGACACAGACTGATATATATTACTAGTGTGCCACAGAAGAAAGATCACAAAAATTTAAAAAAACTTGATGTGTAGCCTTCAAGAGCTCTCACTCCAATTCTGCTAGTTGTACTATAGAATCTATATGAAAAATATAACTTGTATCATGAGCTGATTTTAGCTGATTGCTATTTGAGTTATATAGATAATGCTGTGGAATTTTAGAAGATAGAGGGACCACTGTATCTTTGGTGAGCTCTAAAGAAAATGTGACTTAGAGAAAAAATACCACAGTGCCAAGTTTTTAAAAGATAAAGAGAAATATGAGTGTGTATGAAATGTTTTGCTTTATTTTTCTGCTGAATATTTTCTATTTCTCTGACTTATTAATCTAAGTCAAATAGTTTATTAATGACTGTTAATAATGGAGCTCTTTCTTAATTTCAGATTATTCATACAAAAAAAGAAGTCCTTTCTAATCAAGATTCACTCTATTGATTCAATAAATCCCAGTCTTATGGCCAAATGTTAGATATGAAAGTGAAAGTGAAAGTTGCTCACTTGTGTCCAACTCTTTGTGACTCCATGGACTGTAGTCCATGGAATTCTCTTGGCCAGAATACTGGAGTGGGTAGCCTTTCCCTTCTCCAGGGATCTTCCCAACCCAGGGACTGAACCCAGGTCTCCTGCATTGCAGGTGGATTCTTTTCTAGTAGAGCTACAAGGGAAGCCCAATGTAAGATATGAGTCTTATCAAATTGAATTTTTCTTTAAATGTTAAATAAATTTTATTTTGAGTTGATTGTTTTCTTAAATTGTTGTGTTGTTCAGTCACTCAGTCATGTCCTACTGTTTGCAGTCCCAAAGAGTGCAGCACACCAGGCTTCCCTGTTCTTCAACATCTCCATAGCTTTCTCAAACACATCTCCATTGAGTTGGTGATGCCATCCAACCATCTCATCCTCTGTCATCCCCTTCTCCTGCCTTCAATCTTTCCCAGCATCAGGATCTTTTTAATGAGTCAGCTCTTCGAATCATGTGGCCAAAGTACTGGAGCTTCAGCTTCAGCATCAGTCCTTCCAGTGACTATTCAGGACTGATTTCCTTTAGGACTGATCTCCTTGCACTCCAAGGGAATCTCAGGAGTCTTCTCCAACACTTCAGTTCAAAAACATCAATTCTTCAGTTCTCAGCCTTCTTTATGGTCCAGCTCTCACGTCCATATATGGCTACTGGAAAAACCATAGCTTTGACTAGATGGGCCTTTGTCAGCAAAGTAATGTCTCAGCTTTTTAATATGCTGTCTAGTTTGGTCATAGCTTTTCTTCCAAGAAGCAAGTGTCTTTGAATTTCATGGCTGCAGTCACCATCTGCAATGATTTTGGCGCCCAAGAAAATAAAGTCTCTCATTGTTTCCATTGTTGCCCCATCTATTTGCCATGAAGTGATGAGATTGGATGCCATGACCTTTATTTTTTGAATATTGAGTTTTAAGCTGGCTTTTTTCACTCTCCTCTTTCAGCTTCATCAAGAGGCTCTTTAGTTTCTTCTCACTTTATGCCATAAGGGTGGTGTCATCTGCATATCTTAAGTTATTGATATATCTCCTGGCAATCTTGATTCCAGCTTGTGCTTCACCCAGCCAGGTATTTCACATGATGTACTCTGCATATAAGTAAGTTAAATAAGCAGAATGACAATATCCAGCCTTGACATACTTCTTTCCCAATTTGGAACCAGTCCATTGTTCCTTGTCTGATTCTAATTGTTGCTTCTTGACTTGCATGCAGATTTCTCAGGAGGTAGATAAGATAGGTCTGGTATTCCCATCTATTTAAGAATTTTCAGCAGTTTGTTGTGATCCACACAATTAAAGGCTTTAGCGTAGTCCTTGAAACAGAAGTAGATGTTTTTCTGAAATTCTCTTGCTTTTTCTATGATCCAACAGATGTTGGCAATTTGATCTCTGGTTCCTCTGCCTTTTCTAAATCCAGCTTGAACATCTGGAAGTTCTCAGTTCTCATACTGTTGAAGCCTAGCTTGGAGAATTTTGAGCCTTACTTTGGTAGCATGTGAGATGAGTGCAATTGTGCAGTAGTTTGAATGTTCTTTGGCATTGCCTTTCTTGGGGATTGGAATGAAAACTGAACTTTTTCAGTCCTGTGACCACTGCCGAGTTTTCCAAATTTGCTGGTCTATTGAGTGCAGCACTTTCACAGCATCTTTTAGGATTTGAAATAGCTCAACTGGAATTCCATCACCTCCACTAGCTTTGTTTGTAGTGATTCTTCCTTTGGCCCACTTAACTTCGCATTCCAGGATGTCTGGCTCTAGGTGAGTGATCACATCATCATTGTTATCTGGCCATTCAGATCTTTTTTGTGTAGTTCTTCTGTGTATTATTGCCACCTCTTCTTAATATCTTCTGCTTTTGTCTTATATAGGCATTCCATTATTGAAATCCTCAATTAGTACCAATTTGGGGGGTTTTATAACAGATTTTTTTCTTATTAAAAAACAAACTTCAGATAATTCCCTGTCAGTTCACTGGTTATGATTCTGCTCTTCCACTGTGGGGTTCAATCCCTGGTAAGGGAACTAAGCTTTCTCATGCTTGGTGATGAGGTCAAAACAAAAAAGTTCAGCCAATTTAATTGAAGTTCTAATTGGCTTTATTAGGCTCTTCATGAATCAGACTGCATCCCACCTAGCAAATGGTGCTCTCAAGGGTTTTACAAAATAAAAGGTTTTTATAGAAAGAAGGATGAGCAGAGGAAACTATTAGCAAAATTAAAAAAAAATATTTTTAGGCCAAAACATCTATTTTGAGGGGGAGGGGACAGAAAGAAGGGGTTTAATCATACAGATTGCCTCTTCTTCCTCTGCGGGTTATAGAGGGCCCATGTGAGGGGTGCCCTCATTGGTGCTGACCAGAAAATTCTAGACTGATTGATTAAGATTACGTTCTGGTGAAGGTCAAAGCTGCAATATGTTAGTTTTAATCTACATTTTGTATCATGGGCTTTAGCACAAGTTGTGCCATTTTAGGCCTGTGATTTTCTCTTTAACATTCCTAAATACAACATGAGAGTGCTACATATAAAGTCAAGGGATGTGTCAGAATCTAATCTGTGATGTATTCTTAAAACAAAGTGATTTTGACACTTGCACTGAATCACAGAGATATTGTCAAATCTGGAAGATGAGATTCTAGTTTTGTTGTTGTTGTTGTTTAATTGCACTTTGGATGAAAGCATTCACCATGAATGAGGTTGTTTGGCTTTAAAATAACCTGTGGAGAGGATTAATAAGAAGCAAAAAGTTTTAAATACATTCATATTCTAAATGTGTGCTTCGCATTTCATGAAAAGGTGGAAACATGCAGTGTGTAAAAGGCTGAAAATTATGAAATGATGAGAAATCACATTTGGAATATTCAGATGTTACAAACTATACAAGTTTGAGAGTTTCCTGTGCTGGTTGGCAGACAGCATTTCCTGATTTCTCATGGTGAGATTTTTTTTTTTTTTTTTTTTTTTTTAGTTNGTGGAAACATGCAGTGTGTAAAAGGCTGAAAATTATGAAATGATGAGAAATCACATTTGGAATATTCAGATGTTACAAACTATACAAGTTTGAGAGTTTCCTGTGCTGGTTGGCAGACAGCATTTCCTGATTTCTCATGGTGAGATTTTTTTTTTTTTTTTTTTTTTTTAGTTAATTCAGAGGCCAAAAAGCACAAGCCTCTGAAATCAGTAAGAAGCCTTTTAAAGGTACATGCAAATTTCAAACTAATTGACAGTAAACTTCTAGTAGAAGATATCACTACCTAGGTACAAGATAGTTACTTTAAAATTTAGAGAATAATGATCTACAGATTACAGTTAATTTTTAGATCAGTATCTAATATTATTCATAATGGTTCTGCTCTGTGGTCCACAGACGATAGAGTGGGCATTTCCTGGGAACTTATTAGAATAAATGAAGAATCTCAGGCTCCATCCCAGACCTACTCAGTTAGCAGTCTGCATTTTAACATCATCCCCAAATGATTCATTTGGACATTCAGTTTGAAAAACACTAATACATTGCAATATTCTAGAATGAAAAAGACTAAAATAATTAGTCCATGGGCAGATTAACTGCAGCTTTGATTATCATTGGCACTAATCATCTGTCTCTAAAAGGAGAAAAAAGAGCTAAACTGAGATGTAAACTAGAATACCATCCTCTGCTATCACTTGTAATCAGTGCTAGGATGCACCACCATTTCCTTAATGCAGATCTATACTTATTAAACATTAAAACCCCAATGGTAGGACTTCCCTGGTGTCCTTTTGGTTAAGAATCTACACTTCTACTGCAGAGTGCATGAGTTTGATCCCTGGTTAGGGAACTAAGTTCCTGCATACCACGTGATGTAGCCAAATAATAATTACAAAATTAAAAAATTTAAAAATGGAGAGCAGACTACAAAGAAAGCATAGTATTGATGAACCAATGAATTGATATATAATATGTTTGGCATATTTCTCTTAAGTTAGAGCTTTCTAGAGTTGTTCTTAGTGTATTGAGGGATTTGCTGGAGGAAGGAGAAATGCAGAGGGTCGAGGTCAAGGCTAGACAGAGAAATGGTAGGCAACCCCATCGTTGGAGGCTGAGTGGGTCTTCAGGACTTAGTATTTCCATTCCTTGGTTCAGAACATGCATAACAAGCTCTTCTAATCAAAGATTTATGTATTTACATCAAAGATTTATGTCATAGTTTCTTTCAGAAGTCGGGAGTATCATTTCTTTTAGACCCTTTCAGCTAACAGAACAAAGAAATAAATGTGTGTATACTCATGTGCCATCCATTTGACTGTTTAATACAAATAGACATGTATAACAGTATCAGGGTTGTTGATGTGTACCCCTACAAGAAAGAACACTATCAATTAGATTACAGTGCTTTTTTTTTTTTTTTGCTTTTAGTCTTGCAAACTCCATTTTTGAAGTTACTTAAGTCAGGGTATCTTAGTGAGGTGGTTTCATACATTTGTAATATAATTAGGTTGTTTAGTCAATTTCTGCATTCCATTCTTAATGTCAAAATGTTTTTTTTTTTTTTAATATGCATACATTGATTCACTTTTTGAGCTGTAAGGGTCTTTGGGTTTTGACATATATGTAGTGTCAATGTATTTACCATAACATCATATAGAATAGTTTCACTGAGCACAGTCATTTTTAAGAACAGTGGCAGGCCGCAAAACACACCAGTGGCTCCTAGTTTATGGCCTCTGATTTAATATCTTTCTTTCCCACTTGGCTCTCTGTTCCACAGGGGCACATGCCCCTGGGTCTGCTCTGTTCACCACAATGTCTGGATTCAACAAATGGAAAAATAAAAATAGAAGATGGACCCACCCTCCCAGTAGAACACCAGGTTCAGAAAGAATACACTGGCATGGAGATGGCACTCTGTCACTCCTCGCCTCCTTTTCAGTTGCCCACTGGAAATGTCCCCATGTCCCTTTAATCCCTACTCCCTCCCCAACCCCACAAGCCTCCTTATCCTCTGCCTTGAAGTTATCACAATGGCCAGATGGATTCTGGCCAGGGTGGGGCCCTCTGTGACATCACCAAACGCCTAGCCCTGCTTGGTCCTGAGTCTCAGGGCAGACCAGCACNCCTTTTCAGTTGCCCACTGGAAATGTCCCCATGTCCCTTTAATCCCTACTCCCTCCCCAACCCCACAAGCCTCCTTATCCTCTGCCTTGAAGTTATCACAATGGCCAGATGGATTCTGGCCAGGGTGGGGCCCTCTGTGACATCACCAAACGCCTAGCCCTGCTTGGTCCTGAGTCTCAGGGCAGACCAGCACACCACGAACCATTTCCTTTTGGCTCACTATGCAGTCTGTAATATGGTTCTTTTTCTAGCCTATGTGTGTGTCCTTTCTCTGTACCTATGTGTTTTATGTTCTGAGAGATGAAGTTGTAGATCTCTTGGGGAAGATGCCCTGTGGAAGGCACTTTTGAATTTGGCAGAATCAACCAGAGCATGCCCAAGGGTGACTTGGGAGCAAGTCACACTGGGTTTTTCTCCTCCTTGTGGTGTTGGTGATACTGAAGTTTCCATGAGACAGTGACAAGGGTAAGGTGCCCACTCGTCATGCCCATCGGGGCTGTTCATTTGGTTCTCCAGGAAAGAAGAAAAAGGCTTTCCCTGACAAAGACTATATGTTCGGTACCTTAACCCAGCTTGAGAGGGACCTTGTGAACTTTGTGTCCAGGGTGCAGAATCTGAAACTCGTTGCTGCAACCACTGGTAACCACAAATGTCCCTATATCCAGGTTCCTGCAGACACACACAATAACATTACAATATATGAGGTATGGGGTGACAATGATGACTCGAATTGAGTGGATTTGTGTGTCAAAGTAGATTAGGCACAGTTGAGTGCCAACAAACTGGATCCAAACTAATAAAACTATTCTGAAGCAAAAGAAAAAGCCTCTGATATTTTTTATTTGCTGTACAGTTTTACCTTTTCCAGAATGTACAATTGGCATCATGTAGTGTATAACCTTTCCCAAACTAGCTTATTTTACTTAATAATATTCATTCAGGTTTCATCCATTTCTTTCTGTGATTTGATAGCTCATTTCTTTTTATTCTTGAATAGTATTCTGTTATGTTGATGTACCATAATTTGTTTATCCATTCATCTGTTAAAGGACACTTTGGTTGCTTCCAATTTGTGTGTTTGTGTGTGTGTGTATGAGAGAGAGAGAGGGAGTACGAATTAAGCTGTTATAAAATTCATGTTCATGTTTTTGTGTGGGCATTAGCTTCCAAATCATTTGGTTACCTATCTAGGAGCATCATTGCTAGGTCATGTGGTATAACAGTGTTAGCTATATAAGAAATTACTTCCAAAGTTACTGTACCATTTTGCATTCCCACTAACAATGAATGAGAGTTCCTGTTGTTCCTCATCTTTGCCAGTAATTGGTATTGTCAGATTTTTGTATTTGACCTTTCCAATGAGTGTGTAATGGTATTTCATTGTTTTAATTTCACCAGTCTACTTTAAACAGCTATCTTATTTCCATATTTGCATTGTAGCATTTCCATTGTGTTTTATTACCATAGATTCCTCTGGTGTTTTATCTTTAATCTGAGGTTTAAATAGATCTGCTGCTCAGCAAAACTTCTGCTGGTGTTTATACCATCAGTTNCCATTTTGATTTCAAGATTTTGGATCAGTTTCACTATCATTATTCGGAATTCTTTCTCAGGTAGATTCCCTATCTCTTCCTCTTTTGCTTGGTTTGGTGGGCATTTCTTCTGTTCCTTTACCTGCTGGGTATTCCTCTGTCTCTTCATCTTGGTTATATTGCTGTGTTTAGGATGGCCTTTCTGTATTCTGGGAATTTGTGGAGTCCTCTTAATTATGGAGTTTCCTCGATGTGGGTGGGGTTGTATCAGTGGTTTGTCAAGGTTTTTTGGTTAGGGAAGCTTGTGTCAGAGTTATGTTGGGTACGGCTGGATTTCTTCTCTCTGGAGTGCAATTAAGTGTCCAGTAATGAGTTAGGAGACATCTATGGTTTTGGAGTAACTAGAGCTGCCTGTATACTGAAGCTCAGGGGTGTGGTCCTGTGTTGCTGGAGAATTTGCGTGGTATGTCTTGCTCTCGAACTTATTGGCCCTTGGGTGGTGCTTGGTTTCAGTGTAGGTATGGACGTGTTTGATGAACTCCTATCGATTAATGTTCCCTGGGTTCAGANATACTGAAGCTCAGGGGTGTGGTCCTGTGTTGCTGGAGAATTTGCGTGGTATGTCTTGCTCTCGAACTTATTGGCCCTTGGGTGGTGCTTGGTTTCAGTGTAGGTATGGACGTGTTTGATGAACTCCTATCGATTAATGTTCCCTGGGTTCAGAAGTTCTCTGATGTTCTCAGGATTTGGGCTTAAGTCTCCTGCTTCTTGTTTTCAGTTTTATTTTTACAGTAGCCTCAAGGCTTCTCCATCTATATAGCACTGATGGTAAAACATCTAGGTTAAAGATGAAAAGCTTCTCCACATTGACGGACACCCAGAGAGGTTCACTGAGTTACATGGAGAAGGGGAGAGGGAGGAGGTAGCTAGAGGTGACCTATATGAGATGACGTGGGATCAAAAGAAGAGAGAGCAAGCTAGCCGATAATCACTTCCTTATGTGCGCTCCTCAGTTTGGACCACTCAGAGGTGTTCACGGATTTACAAAGGGAAGAGGAGAGGGAGGAAGTAGTCAGAGGTGGCTAGGAGGATAAAAGAGGGAAAGGATAAGGGGGAGAGACAGATCTATCCAGTAACCAGTTCTCTAAGTGTTCTCCATCGTCTGGAACACACAGGGATTCACAGAGTTGGGTAGAGAAGAGAAGGGGGAGGGAGGAGAGAGAGACAACTTGCTGGAGAAAAAGGAGAGTCCAAAGGAGGAGAGAGTGGTCAAGCCAATTATCTCGCTCTCAGGTAAAATTGGGTACTGAAGATTGGGTTTTTAAATGTAAAAAATTGACAACGAATACCAAAAAGCAAAGATTAAAAATCTAGAGTATAGGTTGGATTTTCGAAAATACAATATTAAAGAAAAGAAGAACAAGAAGAAAAGAAAAAAGAAAAAAAAAGAAAAGAAAAAAAAGTCACGAGAATTACTAAGAATTACTAACACCAACAGCTACACAAAACAAACAAAAACAAAACAAAACAACAACAACAACAAATATATATATCTATATATATACGACGTTTGCTTTAAAAATAGGGTCTTTTTTGTGAAAAGTGATAGTAGGTTATAAAAATTAAAATTAAAGGAGAAATAGAGGACTTAAAAAAATTTTTTTAAAAGGGGGGGAAGAAAAAGAAAAGAAAAAACAATCAAACTAAAACATCTACCAAAAAAAAAAAAAAAGAAAGAGAGAGAATGGTTGTAAAAATAGTAAAGATATTTCTGGGACTTTCTCTGGTATTGTGGGCAGTGTGGGGTCACTTCCAAGGCGGTTCCCTCTATTTAGCTTCTTCTGTTTGTTGGTCTCTTCAGTGTCTGATTTCTACCCTGACACACAAGGGGGGCGGTGGGAGTCACTTTTTTTTTTTTTTTTTAGGCTCACTTGTTCGGTCGTGCTGTGGGGAGGGAGGGATGCTGCTACCAAATAGCACTGGCATGTATTCGCAGTGTCTCAGCCACACTGGGCATGCCCCTGCACACAGCGCACACTGCTCAGGCTCTATGTTTCTCTGCCAGGAACTGTCTGAGGCCGGCCCTAGGCTGCATGCACCTCCCAGGTCTAAGCGGCTCAGGCTCGGTGCCCAGGTAGTCCTCAGAGGTGCCGATTTGGTTGGGCCTGCGTTTTGTGCCCTTCCCAGGACCAAGTAGCTCAGGTGTTTGGTGAGCACAGTTGCTGTGGCTTATCGCGTTTTCCTGCTGCTGAGTTTTCTGGGTGTACCACTGGCACCCCTTGTCAGGCAGATGGTGACTGTCCAGCACCCCGAGAAGTCTTAGTTAGCAAAGAAGCCTGCTTGCAGTTTGGTAAGTAACATCTCTCCGGGGCTGTGATTGCCACCTTCCAGCCCTTATAGCTCTGGCTGCCTGTCACCATCAGGGGATGGTCTGCAACCGGCTATTTCTGTTCCGTCCTTTGTTCTGTGTGCAGTCCTGGTGGTGTCTTATGTTAGAGCTTTTCACGTGGTAACTGTCCCGCAGTCTGGTGTGCTAGCCCAAGTTAGTTTGCTCTGGTTATGTGCAGGGCGTTCCAGCCCGATTCTTAAGAAGCATTGCATCCTGTGCCTCCCGCACCTCCCTGCCCAGCCCCCACTTGCTAGTGACGGATGCAGGTGTCTGCCCTGCTTCTCCGCTCGAGGAGTTACCATTGGGCTCGTAATCTGTTTGTTTTAATTATTTATGTATTTTTCTTCCATGTTATGTTGCCCTCTGTGCTTCCAAGGCTCGCCACAGATTCGGCAGTGAGAGTGTTTCCCAGCGTTTGGAAACTTCTCTCTGTTTAAGACTCTGTTCCCGGGACAGGACTCCCTTCCCGGGATGGAGCTCCCTCCCTACCTCCTTTGCTTCTTTTTTCGTCTTTTGTATTTTTCCTACCTGTTTTTGAAGACAATGTTCTGCTTTTCTGGATGCCTGATGTCCTCTGCCAGCATTCAGAAGTTGTTTTGTAGATTTTACTCAGCGTTGAAATGTTCTTTTGATGAATTTGTGGGGGAGAAAGTGATCTCCCCATCCTATTCCTCCACCATCTTAGGACTTCCCCCCGCCACCCGTATTTTATTTGTCTTAAAATAAGACAACAGTGAAGATTTCCATATTGATTGACTCTTCCTTTCATGAATGATTTCTCTGTAGTATGCAATACTGTTTACTAGCATGTTACTCACAGTAGTACTTCTTTCAAAATTAAGAGTCAGTCCTTTCAAACTCAGCTGCTACTTTTGTCAACTTAGTTTAGGTAATATTCTTTTTTTAATATAAATTTATTTATTTTCATTGGAGGTTTATTACTTTACAATATTGTATTGGTTTTGCCATACATCAACCTGAATCCACCACAGGTATACATGTGTTTATGTAATATTCTAAATCTGTTGTTGTCATTTCAACAATCTTCACACTATCTTCTCTAGGAGTATATTCTATCTCAAGAAATCACTTTCTTTGCTCATCCATAAAGAGCAACTCCTCACCCATTGAAGTTTTATCATAAAATTGTAGCTGTTCAATCACATCTTCAGGCTGCCCTTCTTATTGTAGTTCTCTTGCTCTTTCCACTACATCTGCAATGACTTCTTCCACCAAAGTCTTGAACCCCTCAACGTCATCCATGAGGGTTGGAATCAACTTCTTCCAAATGCCTGTTAAAGTTGATATTTTATCTTCCCATAAATCACCAAATTCTTAATGGCATCTGGAATGGTGAGTCCTTTTCAGAAAACTTTAACTTGCTTTGCCTAGATGCCTCAGAGGAATCACTATCTATGGCAGCTATGACCTTATGAAGTGCATTTCTTAAATAATAAGACTTGAAAGTTGAAATGACTCCTTGATCCATGGGGTACAGAATGGATGCTGTGTTGGCAGGCTGCAAAACAATATTAATCTCATTGAACATCTCCATCAGAGCTCTTGGGTTGGGTCACCTGGTACATTGTCAATAGCAGTAATATTTTGAAAGGAATATTTTTGTTCTGAGCAGTATGTCCCAACAGTGGGCTTAAAACATTTGATAAATTGTGTTGTAACAGATGTGCTCTCATCCAGGCTTTGTTGTTCCATTTGTAGAGCATGGGCAGAGTAGACTTTGCATAATTTTTGAGAGCCCTGGAGCTTCCTTGGTGGCTCAGAGGTTAAAGCGTCTGCCTGGAATGCAGGAGGCCCAGGTTCGATCCCTGGGATGGGAAAATCCCCTGGAGAAGGAAATGGTAACCCACCCCAGTACTCTTGCCTGGAGAATCCCATGGAGGGAAGAGCCTGGTAGGCTACAGTCCATGGGGTCGCAAAGAGTGAGACATGACTGAGTCACTTCACTTCACTTTGAGAGCCCTAGGATTTTCAGGATGGTGAATGAGCATTGGCTTTTCAATTTTAAGTCCCCATCTGCATTAACCCCTAACAGGCCTGTCCTTTGAAGCTTTGAAGCCAGGCATTGACTTCTCTCAACTATGAAAATCTAGGTGGCATCCTCTTCCAATACTAGACTGTTTCATCTATATGAAAAACCTGTTGTTTATTGTAGCCATATTCATAATTTTTTTTGGCTACGTCTTCTGGATAAATGTACTACAGCTTCTACATCAGCACTTGCTGCTTCACCTTGAACTTTTATGTTATGGAAACACCTTTCCTCAAATCTCATGAATCAACTTCTGCTAGCTACAAACTTTTCTTCTGCAGCTTCCTCACCTCTTTCAGCCTTCATGGATTTGATGAGAGTTAGTAATATTAAGGGGCTTCCTATGTGGCTCAGTGGTAAAGAATCTGCCTGCTAATGCAGGATATACAGGAGACATGGGTTTGATCCTTGGGTTGGGAAGATCCCCTGAGAGAAGGAAATGATAACCCACCCCAGTATTCTTGCCTGGAAAATTCCATGGGCAGAGGAACCTGGCAGGCTACAATCCATGTGGTCTCAAAGAGTTGGACATGACTGAGCACAATAACAACAAACCTTTATATCAGGTAGAATGATTTCTCCTACTTTACACTTCTTTGTCAAGGTTGTTTTAGCAATACTAGGGCTTATGCCTTTCCATAGTAATTTTAGAATAACCTTATCTATGTCTCAGATAAACTTGCTGTGATTTTGATTAAAATTGCTTAACCCCAAGTTAATTTGGGGAAAATCTTTACTGTCTTGAGTCTTCTAATCCATGAACATGGTATCTTTCCATTTAGTAGATTTTCTTTGAGTTTTCATCAGTGTTTTGTACGTTTTTGTATAGAAATCAGATATATTTATTTAAAAGTGTATACCTTAGTAATTCATTTTCACTGGAGCAATGATAAATGGCATTGTGTTTTAATTTTAGTTTCTATGTTTTCATTGTTAGTATAGAAAATGTGATGGTCTTTTCTATATTGCTCTTGTATTCAACAAACTTGCTGATATTTATTTACTTTTATTCTTCTCATAGTCGAA
>SJYA01003344.1:52720-72219 GCA_006410615.1 Neotragus moschatus | reverse complement strand
TCGAACCTGGTTTCCAAGATTGCTACTACTTAAGAGGGAGAGGGATTGCTTCAGACAGATGCACTTACAGCAAGCACTACTGTATGAAAGTTGACATGAGTGGAGGAGGGATGCAATTTAATTAGGTGGGCTATAAGGACTCCCAAAGTACAGGGATATAAGGGCTCTTTGGCAAAGGGGTATACAAATTACACTCCCTCAAAACATACTTGTGAAACTGAGTTCTTGATGACCTAAGTGGTCCTTAAGAGGCTGTATATGACCTAAGAGATCATAAAATGCTGTTTTTAATATATAATAGTTAAGGAAAAATGTTGAAACTATAGAAATATATTTTACTTATATTAAAAAAATAAAAAAAAAACAAAAAAGAAAACATATGAGATAATTTTCAAAAGATGTTTTACAAAATAAAGCTCACATCACATTCTAGGTTCTTTAATAGAGATAAATGCAATGGAATTGTTCATCCTGAATAACTCATTTCTCAAATATATGAAGTGACTTCCCTGGTGGCTCAGATGGTAAAGCGTCTGCCTACAATGCAGGAGACCTGGGTTGGATCCCTGGATTGGGAAGATTCCCTGGAGAAGGAAATGGCAACCCACTCCAGTACTTTTGCCTGGAAAATTCCGTGGATGGAGGAGCCTGGTAGGCTTCAGTCCATGGGGTCACAAAAAGTTGGACACGAGTGAGCGACTTCACTTTCACTTCCATGATGTGCTTAGATTCACAGATGCACATGTTCATACACACACACACACACTCACACACATCTGTGAAATCCCTCCACATTGCAAAAAGTGAATTGATCTGCATTAACTTTAACATGAGGGGCTTAATATCAGTAGTTTTAGAATGATCATTTATTTTTAAGCTAGCCAATATTGAATCCTAGTGGTAATAAATGATTCTAAGTATTTCATCAGTTTGGGTCAAAAGTCCTATCTCTATCATGTATTAAAAGATACATACTGGGGAAACAGCCACATCAATGGGGAAAAAGCTAGTTAAACATGGACCAGCATGATAGGAAGTGTGTCAAAGTAGGATTTGATACATGTTGCAATATTCTTTAGGGATTAGTGCTTGTAGGACATCTTCTTTAAATTTAGATAGTGGCTTTAAATTCTTTGCACATCTTTCTTCCGAAATAATTTAAATGTTGTTTGCACAGGGTTGATATTGACAATGCCCTGTGCATATTTCATATATCTCTTTATTGACTCTTGGTTTTCTCCTTAGGTGGCAAAGGAAGTACTTCTTTCTCTAAACACATCTGTAGTTATGTTATTGCCTTTACCACCCTACTCCCAACAAATTAGACTTGATCTGTTAAATTTTACTGTACTAGATCTCATTCCCAGTGACAATTTTAAGCAACAATTGGCAAAAAGATACTTGTTTGCAATAGTTTCTCTTGATAATTTCCTCTCTAGTTCTTTTATGCAGTCTTCTACTGCCCATGGCTGTTCTTATACCGTTACAAAGTAGGCAGCTAGCCAAGTGACTATTTCAGAAATGATGGAGTGTTTTTCCAGACTTATATTATACCACTCTCCTGGTTTTTCCCTTACCCAGTGGAGTGGTTTTTTTTTTTTTTTTTCTGTTACTTTATTGGCCTCCTTTTTCTCTGTCTTCTAAAATTGGGGTTCTCCAGCATTTATTTTTGTCATGGCTTTTCTTTTCTATGTTTATTCATTAAGTTCAAATCTCATTTAGTTTTATGGCTTCTATATTGTCTCTGTGCTGATGACTCTCCTTAGCAATTCAGACACCCATCTCCAACTGGTTTCTTGATATTTATGGATGTCTAATGAGTATAGCAAATATGTGCTCAAAACATAATTCAGTTTATTCTGTCCCCTAGTTCTCTCCTCTGCCCTGGTCAAACCTATCTGTTCATTACATAGTATTTTTTCATCTGAATGGTAGTACAATTCACCCAAATGTTTAACCGTAAAACACAAGAATCATCCTTGATTTCTCATTTGCTCTCAAACTCACGTTCAATTCATCATCAAATACTCTCAGGTTTACCTCTAAAAGTATATACTACATATACCTAATTTTCTCAATCTTCCCTGTTAGCACTCTAGTTAGTAATCATCATTGCTCAACTGAATTATTATAATAGTTTCCTTAATACTTTTTGTCCTCCTCTACAACCAGCCCCAGGACTACTTTTTTCCAAATGTTAATAAATCCCCTTCTTAAAGTCATTTGGTGGCTACATGAAGTACCTCTCTGGTCTCGACTTGAGTGACACTACGTAGAATGCAATGGTTTACTAAGTTCTAGTGGAATTGTTTTTTTTTTTTTTTTTCTCCAAACCACTTCATCCCAAAAGTCATCCCATAAGTGTTCCTTGACCCTCATCTTATCTAAATATTTCCTTCATCCACCACTAGTCAACCTATCCCATCATCCTGTTTTATTTTCTTCTTTGTAGTAATGACTCTTTGAAAGTACTTGACTGTATTTTCAGTTCAGTTCAGTCGCTCAGTCATGTCCAACTCTTTGTGACCCCATGGACTATAGCAAGCCAGGCTTCCCTGTCCATCACCAGCTCTTGGAGCTTACTCAAACTCAATGATGACATCCAACCATCTCATCCTCTGTCACCCCCTTCTCCTCCTGCCTTCAGTCTTTCCCAGCATCAGGGTCTTTTCCAATGAATCAGTTCTTCGTATCAGGTGGCCAAAGTATTGGAGTTTCAGCTTCAGCATCAGTACTTCCAATGAACCCTCAGGGCTGATTTCCTTTAGGATCGAGTGGTTTGATCTCCTTGCTGTCCAAGTGGCTCTCAGGAGTCTTCTCCAACACGACAGTTCAAAAGCATCAATTTGGCACTCAGCTTTCTTTATGGTCCAACTCTCACATCCCTAAATGACTACTGGAAACCATAGCTTTGACTAGATGAACCTTTGTCAGCAAAGTAACATCTCTTCTTTTTAATATGTTGTCTAGGTTTCTCAGGAGGTGGCTAAGGTGGTCTGGTATTCCCGTCTCTTTAAGAATTTTCCACAGTTTATTGTGAGCCACAGAGTCAAAGGCTTTAGCGTAGTCAATAAAACAGAAGTAGATGTTTTTTCTGGAATTCTCTTGCTTTTTCTGTGATCCAATGGATGTTGGCAATTTAATCTCTGATTCCTCTGCCTTTTCTAAATCCAGTTTGAACATCTGAAAGTTCTCAGTTCTCATACTGTTGAAGCCTAGCTTGGAGNTGTTTTTTCTGGAATTCTCTTGCTTTTTCTGTGATCCAATGGATGTTGGCAATTTAATCTCTGATTCCTCTGCCTTTTCTAAATCCAGTTTGAACATCTGAAAGTTCTCAGTTCTCATACTGTTGAAGCCTAGCTTGGAGAATTTTGAGCATTACTTTGCTAGCGTGTGAGATGAGTCCAATTATGCAACAGTTTGAATATGACCATAGTTTTGGCTAAAAAATTCACTTCCAAAATGGATGTGATATAATGGATGGCAAACTTAAACACATAGTTTTGAATGGGGAGCTTTTCTTGACCTCCAATTTAACTACTTGGTGACTACATCCATGGTCATGAGCAATCCTGTCTGAACTAATTGCAGCAAAGGCTTGTAAAGGTAATATATATTTTTACCAGTAGCATCACTTTTTCAAATGAAATTGTCTGTAGAACCCCAATGAATCAAAGAGATAAAAATAGAATCACCTGGTAAAGTAGAGAAAGAACTGATGCTTTTGAACTGTGGTGTTGGAGAAGAGTCTTGAGAGTCCCTTGGACAGCAAGAAGATCCAACCAGTCCATTCTAAATGAAATCAATCCTGAATATTCATTGGAAGGAGTGATGTTGAAGCTGAAACTCCAATAATTTGGCTGCGTGATGCGAAGAACTGACTCATTAGAAAAGACTCTGATTCTGGAAAAGAATGAAAGAAGGAGGAGAAGGGGATGACAGAGGATGAGATGGTTGGTTGGCATCACGGACTTAATGGAACTGAGTCTGAGTAAGCTCTGGGAGTTGGTGATGAACAGGAAAACCTGGTGTGCTGCAGGCCATGGGGTCACAAAGAGTCAGACACGACTGAGCGACTGAACTGAACTGAACTGACTGAGGTTGGTATACTGAGCCTGCTCAGTCGGTCTTTAACCCTGAAGCTTTTCTAGAGGGCCCTAACCCCCACCATGTGATCCTGTGGCTCTACACCATGAATGGCTTGAAACATTGGTTTAGACATTTAATAGAGTACAGTATACGGTAACAAGATTAAGCCCTATTCCTCTAGCTTAAGGCCATTTAAAATATATATTTAGCAGTATCAATGGAAATCAGAGACCCTGTACAAATTGACCCTATTCAGTTCATGGCCAGAGAGTATGTCCTATTTAGCAGATATTAGTCCAGGACATGGTTCAGTTTGCTAGGATCAGGGACTCGTGGCACTGAAGTCAAAGATTAAATCTGAGCACCCAGTGCAATGCTGGGGAAATTACCCTTAAGATTAATGTATGATGCCAAACTGCTAGTAGTTGAAGAGGAGTTCAGCTGAGATCACTGAATAATTGTTTGCATAGAAAAGATGTTCATGTTTCTCTTGTTTCTTTATAAGTCATTGGTGTTATTGCAAACAGTGACATTCTGTAGTGATGGGAAATAAAACCTTGTGGGAGTGGACAGCTCAGGAGACATGCTTGATCTGAGTCCTTACCATCAGTAATCAAACCCAGATACTGTTTTGCCTGCAGGATCATTTCCTTATAATAGTAAGTGGTTCTGTGACCAACAGGTAACTTGGCAAGAGTTTATCAGCATTCTTTTGGTAATCAATTTAAAAAATAAGATCACTTCTCTAAGATTATTTCCAGGAACTAGAATGATATCAATAGCAAAGGCCATTTGGAGAGAATGAAAATGTCAATATAGCTATCATCTGTCTATGGCCCAACTAAGTTGGCACTTTAATCAAAAGAGAAAGTCAATTTCAATATCTGTCTTACTAGATAAAGACAGCTGCTTTTTTAAAAGCAGTTTTAAATTGCTTAAAACCAGTTTAAATGGTCAGAGATCCTGGGTGTATATGTGGAGACCCAACCAAAGAAGACCCATATATACTCTGTCCCATTTTAGGCCAGAAACTGACCTAAAGAGCACAGTTCAACTGCATTTCTTCTTGGGAGAAAGGGTAATTTTTCAACCTCTCTCAAAACCTTCCAGGTCTTACATGTGTCCAAACCTCAATGTGATGTGACAGACTGAGGACTGTACTGTGGTTTATCTAGGTCCTAAATCCTTTTGTTATCAATTCACAGGACACTTTTCTTGGGTTCCTAGTGATGACCTGGGTGGTTTATATGGTAAAGAATCTGCCTGCAATGTGGGAGACCCAGGTTTGATTCTTGGTTCGGGAAGATCCCCTGGAGAAGGGAATGGCAACCCACTCTAGTATTCTTGCCCGGAAAATTTCATGGACAGAGGAGGCTGTCGGGCTGCAGTCCATGGGGTCACAAAGACTCGCTTGAGTGACTAACACTTTCACTTTCACTGATGACAACATAAACTTTCAGATTGGTACAGCAATCAATTCTCCATAAACAGGATTGGGTTAGAAATAGGATCAACCTGTTTACCAAAATGCACCTAAAGAATGAAGGTTCAATGTAACTGTGCCCTTTCCCACCACTCCTGCCACCGTATACAGATGCCCAGAACGAGGGACAGTAGTGTGGCCAGCCAGTGCTGCCGTCATCTAGGCGTCCTGGCAAGCTTGAGAACAGGGCTCCCGGTGTCTTCAGAAAAGTAGATCACAACTGAACTTGAACTTTCAGCCCTTTTTTTACATTTCTATTTCTGAAATAAGTTTCTGCCAACAGGCTTTTAAACCTTCTGATTTCATTCTAATCTAAATTCTTTTTTTTTTTTCCCAAATAACTTTTGTGCTAAATCGCTTGGTCATATCCAACTCTTTTGTGACCCCACAGACTGTAGCCCACCAGGCTCTTCTGTCCATGGGATTTCCCAGGCAAGAATACTGGGGTGGGTTGCCATGCCCTCCTCCAGAGACCTTCAGAGCGTTGTTCTTCCAGGGATTGAACCCAAGTCTCCTGCATTGGCAGGCAGATTCTTCACCACTGAGCCACCTAGGAAGCCCAATAACAACTTCACTGATACACAATTCACACACCATAAAATTTTCCCCTTTAAAGCATACAATTCAGTGATTTTAATATATGCACAGAGTTGTGCAACCATCACCACTATCTAATTTCAGAACATTTTCACCTCCCCTAAAAGAAACCCCACACTTCTTCACAGTGACTCCCCTTCCCCCAGCCCCAACTACTTCTGTCTCTATAGATTTGCCTACTCTATAAATTCTTATTTTGTGAACTGCATTATATTTTCCAAAGGTGTTTTCCTAGATGTTAGAAAAATATCCAGTTTTCTTTCAAAGCTTGCATACAATAAGTAGATTCTTAGAGTCTGTTTCATGGTAGAAAGAGCCCAATCATGACTGTTTCATGCTATTATTTTTTTACCTAGCCCTCTTCAATTTACCTGCTGCTTGTCTTATCTGAGAGGCATTATAGGTGGCTAAGAGACTGGTATTTGGAGACCTGTGTTTTCATTTCCGCTCTGTCAGTTATAAGCTCTGAGATAGTGGGGCAAGTTATTTACTTCTCTGGACCTCAGTTTCCCCTTGTATAAAATGAGAATAGTAGTAGTACTTGTGTTGTATCAGTTCAGTTCAGTCGCTCAGTCATGTCTGACTCTTTGTGACCCCATGGACTGCAGCACTCCAGGCTTTCCTTGAATGAAGAACAAGGCATAGTGCCTGACGTATATAAAGTGCTTTCTTAATGATAGCTTTTATTATATATAAGTTACAGAATATGACCTAAGTTGGATTGTTACAAACATGCAGTCTTGACAGATTCTGAATGAGTTAGTTCAGCCATAACAATAACATTGAAGATATTGACATACAAAGCTAATATTTTAGTTTCTTGTACATTACTATGTCATTATTATCTCTTATCCCAAATTCACATTAATAACTTTCCTAAAGATCCAAAATCCCTATATCTTTTCTTCCCAAATTCAACTAAGGTCTCCTAAGCCAGTGGGGACTCCACAAAGAGTAACACAAACCAGTGATCTAGCCAGTTGATTTGCATTCACTAAAGTCTTAATTGACATTTTCAAATGGGTTTCAGGGTATCACATCCAAGAAGAAAAATGCCTCTTGGTTGCAGGTCTTAGGTTTTTCAGCTCATGGGAGAATTTGAGAAAATATTTTACATTTTAGCTTGCATTTCACTAAGTCCTAGAGAACATCAAGTTTTCGCTGAAAGAGAGCTATTTTGCCTTGAGATCTGTCTTCACTGTGTCATGGGATATGTATTCACTTTTCACCATTAGAATCCAGTAATAGGAATGGCAAGGACATAAGGAAGCTATTTCTTCAAAACAGTTGGTTTATGTATTCTAAAACTCTCTGTAAAAAAAGAATAGGAAGGCCTTGGAGACGAGACTTCACCCCCTTCAGAAAATGACACCACATGGAATGCTGAATACATCTTTCTCTCTGCATGAGATGATATTAGTGGCCTAGAAATAGAACTTGGTAAAATGAAGCTCACAGTCATAAATAGACAACTGAAGGTTTGGAAGTGCAGGGAGGGGATTTAATCAGGAAAGTGTTCTTTTAATTTTAACAGTTTTTCATAGCAAAGCCACCAAGGAGCTTAGAAAGAGAACTAATTAAAACAGAGGGACAGAGGGTAAAATGATGATACTTATACCAAGGATGCTGCAATGCAAGAAAAATGCTTTGGCATATTTCCTTCTCAAGAAAATCATGGACCTGCTTATGTGAACCACATCCCAGGTCAACTGTACATGGTAGCATGCTTTGTTAGAATGTGTATTCCAATTAGAATGGTGCTGCCTAGAATTGGACCATGAGGGTGGCAAGCAGAGGAAGATAGCATTTAATAGACTGTCTGAGGAGCTGTGCCTGCTGTTAATTTGGCGGCTTTGAAATGGCACATGGATCTGGGATTATTGTGAAATTTGCACATGACTGAACCAGGGTATTGGCCAAAATTTGGTGCTGGCAGCCTGAAAAAATTCAGCAGCCTCATTTAGTAGTTAAGAGCATAGGCTCTGGAAGTAAATCTGCCTAGGTTTTACTTTCTCTGTCCTTCTTTGCTTACCTACCTCCTCTAAGTATTTAGTAAGTGCTAAGTAACATATAGGCACCATGCTAGGTGGAGATACGGTGTGGAGCAATACTAGATATGGCTTTTGTCCCTTTAAAGTTTCGCATCTAGGATGGAGAACGAGTGTACACTCATGGCGGATTCATGTTGATGTACGGCAAAACCAGTACAATATTATAAAGTAATTAGCCTCCAATTAAAATAAATAAATTTAAATTAAAAATAAAGTTTCACATCTAATTAGGGAATGAACAACAACAACAACAACAAAAATACAAATTGTAGGAATTACTTTGGAAGAAACATACAAGATTTGGTGATGTGGTGAACAGGGAGTGTATAATCAGGCAGTGTGGTAAATTTTACTATCTAAACTGTGTTAATTTGCCCTTTCATAACCTAAAATTTATCTCATCTATAAACCAGGGATAACAATGGTTTTGTTGTCTATCCACTCAGTCGTGTCCAACTCTTGCAATGGTTTTGTTGTCTATCCACTCAGTCGTGTCCAACTCTTGCAACCCCATGGACTGTAGCCTGCTAGTCTCCTCTGTCCATGGAATTCTCCAGGCAAGAACACTGGAGTGTATTGCCATTTCCTTCTCCAGGGGATCGTCCCAACCCAGGGATCGTCCCAACCCAGGGATTGAACCCATGTCTCCTGCACTGGTAGGTGGATTCTGTACTGCAGAGCCACAGAGGAAGCCCAGGGATAACAGTAGAACTTTCTTTATGGGGTTTTTGTGAACATTAAAAGAAGTAATATGTGGCCCATGCTTAAGGTCACTTCTTGGCCGTAACAACCATTGTTATGGCTGTTCTATTATAAACAAGGGCTGCTGCTGCTGCTGCTGCTGCTGCTGCTGCTGCTGAGTCGCTTCAGTCGTGTCCGATTCTGTGCGACCTCATAGACAGCAGCCCACCAGGCTCCCCTGTCCCTGGGATAGTGACACTAAACCGTCTCTTCTCAAAACCAACATCCCAAGTCCTTTGGTCATTCTTCCCCTAAAATGCTTTCTTGATCTCTTGCTGTTTTTGTTCTTTTTTCCAGACATTGAGACTGGCGCTTTGAATAATCTCATAAACTAGCACTGGGAGAGTACTCAACTGAGGTTCTGAGAGATGGTTGCTAGTGGAAAAGTTGAAGTGCAAGCATATTGGCAAGGCACGGGGGAGGGGCTAAGGCAGAATAGCTAGCAATATATTAGGTGTTCAGTATTTCCACTAGTCTTCTTTCATTGTCCCTCATTTGATCAGTGGACATTTTCCTTCTCAAGTTCAATCGAGATTATCTCTCCCTACTGGAATCTGTTTATGTAGGAACTGCTACATTTAATTACCGTGATGTAACCCAGGTGGTACAGCAGTAAAGAATCTGCCTGCCAATACAGGAGATGTGGGTTTGATCCCTGGGTTGGAAAGAGATTTCCTGGAGAAGGAAATGGCAACTCACTTCAGTATTCTTGTCTGGAAAATTCCATGAACAGAGGATCCTGCTGGGCTATAGTCCATAGGGTCACAAAGAGTTGGACACAACTGAGTACATATGCACACAAATGACTAAATTGGCCTTTAATGTGGATTTCAACTGGCTGACCCCACCCCAGCCCCTACCCCAATGTTGGCTTTTGGTGCCAAATGACCCTGGAGGGGGTATATATTTACTATGTGATATTTGTTATTTTCAATATTTTTGTCCTATTGGAAAACCTGATAAGCTCACTTCTATGTCTTTATTCCAAGTTGGGAGGAATAGTCAGTAAAACAGAAAACAGAATAATCATGGCAATGGGAGAGAAATGACAAGGCAGCAATACATGGAAATGAAAAAAGTAACGGGAAGTTTGTAGTCGACAGCAATCTAAGTATGTATTAAATGCTTTAGAAGCCACATCATGATGTTGGCAAGCTTCAGTTTTTTCCTCAGTTAAATAAAGCTAAAACCAATTACTTCACAGGATTGTGGGGAGGATTAAATGAGTCAATAACTGAATGGTGCTTGGAGCAATTCTTTTCATAGTGTAAGCACACATTGAGAAAGTGTCATTATCTTAGTATGAGAATGTATTTGCTTATTAAAATCCATGAGCTAGATCAAGAGAGGTGATAAAGTCTACTGTACATAGTGCTGACTAGAGCTGAGTTAGACTCTTGTGTCCAGTTCTTGGTGCCATGTGGAAACGTTTATTTGTACCATTGGGTATTTTTTTAACTATTGATTAAGCTCCATGTTTGTTCAGATTTAACCATTTTTTAAAGTGGTAAATATAAATAACATAAAATTTACCATTTTAACCATTTTTAAGTATATACTTCAGTACTTCCCTTGTGGCTCAGCTGGTAAAGAATTCACCTGCAATGCGGGAGACCTGGGTTTGATCCTGGGACAGGAAATGGCAACTCTCTCCAGTATTCTTGCCTGGGAAATCCCATGGACAGAGGAGCCTGGTGGTCTACAGTTCATGGGGTTGCGAAGAGTTGGACATGACTTAGCAACTAAACAGCAGCAGTAGCAGAGTAATCAAATCCATAGATACAGATAGCAGAATGATTGTTGCCAGGGGCTGTAGGGAATGGGGAATGTAGAGTTATTTTTTGATGGGTACAGAGTTTCACTTTTGGAGGATGAGAAAACTCTGGAGATGGATGGTGGTGATGGTTGCCCAACAATGTGAATATCCTGAATGTCACTGAAAAGTGAAAGTGAAAGTCACTCAGTTGTGTCCAACTCTTTGCGACCCCATGGACTATACAGTCCATGGAATTCTCCAGGCCAAAATACTGGAGTGGGTAGCTTTTCTCTTCTCCGGGGGATCTTCCCAACCCAGGGATCAAACCCAGGTCTCCCACAGGAAGCACTTGATTACTCTAGGTACCTCATATAAGTGATATAATAAAATACTTGTCCTTTTGTGTCTCGTATATTTCACTTAGTTTAACGTTTTCAAAGTTCATCCATGTTGTAGCATCTGTCAGTATTTCCTTCCTTTTTAAGGCTGATTAATATTCCATTATTTGGATACACCACCTTTTATTTATCTACTCAATTCTTGATGAACATTTGGGTTGTTTCCACCTTTTGGATATTGTAAATAATGCTCCCATGAGCATGAGTGTACGAATATTTCTTTGGATCCCTGCTTTAAATTCTTTTGCGTATATACCTAGAGGTGGAATTGCTGGATCATATTGTAATTCTGTGCTAAATTTTTGAGGATCTGCTATACATTTTACACAGTGGCTGTACCATTTTATACCCTTACCAGAAATGCATAGTATTTCAATTTCTTCCCACTGAGTAGTCTTGGGGCTTTCAAATTAGTTGCCAACACTTAAAAGTCAGGAGATTTCACATCTGTCAACACACCTTTCCTTTATGTCAAAGGCTAGGGAGAGGAAGTATTATTTGCTTTAATTCCAGATTGAGGGTCTAGGCACCAAAGATAAGGAGTAGAGGTTCTAGGGATGTCAGTCTGGACTCAGTCTGAAACCCCTGTGACATAATGGACTACTTTGGAAAATAAAGAGTTCCCAGTCATCTCTTGACACCTTATCTGTCAGAGATGTGGTAGAGGAAATTGGTGATCTGAGTGAAAGTTTGAAATTAAAGGCCTCTTTAGACTTATCCACATCAAATATTCCACCATATTAAATACTACAATTACACAACAAGAGTTATTTCCGTGAATGCTTTAAAACATCATGACTGTGGTACATATACACAATGGCGTATTACTCAGCCATTAAAAAGAATACATTTGANCATCTGTATGTCTTCTTTGGAGAAATGTCTATTTAGATCTTTGGCCCATTTTTTGATTGGGTCGTTTATTTTTCTGGAGTTGAGCTGCATAAGTTGCTTGTAAATTTTTGAGATTAGTTGTTTGTCAGTGGTTTCATTTGCTATTATTTTCTCCCATTCTGAAGGCTGGGAGGCCAGTGAGCTTTTAAAATCATCTTTAATAGTAAAGATTTTCCCGTCCTTCAGTAGGATCCAGTCAAAGAAATGCTGAATGGGGCTGATGTCAAGAAATTGACAAGAAGGTCCCCTGGCCCTAGTATTCTAGTGACACGTGTCTTGGGCTTTCCAGCTAGTCACCAGTAAAAGAAGTGAGTGTTGGGAGAGGGAAATCATTACCAGTGTTCACCCTCATTTAGTCTAGGTTGAACATATTATGATACAAGTGTTAATATATCATGAAAACAGAATTATTGACAATTCTCAACAGGTACTGAAGTGTGCACAGGATGCTGAACACTGCTCCTTTGGATGACATTTTGCAAACAGCCTCAACTGGGTGTGGGAAAGTGGAAGAAGGGTCAGGAAATGAGATTATCATCACATGGATTTTTTTCTGCTGGTTCAAGCTGTCACTTGTTAATTGTATTCAGCTCTTGTCACTGTTGGTAAAGAAGGGCAACTAGAATTATGAATACGAAACCTTCCAGCTTTTAATTCATTTGTAACCAATGACTGATTGACTAGCACAACTGGGTTTGCATTTTAAACAGCTTTTGGGCATCCTTCCACCACCTAATACAATACAGATAATTCCCTGACAGCATGCCAGAGATAATGCAATTACCATCGAGTTTCCTTAGACATGTTTTATATTATCTACTTAAAAGAATCCTATTTCCTTGCTGTAATCTAGTTTAACTTGGACCTGACTGTCTTAAATGAGACAGATAGTTTAAAGACAAAAGGGTAAACTGGGAATGGACTAAGGTGCTTGTTTCCTTTGCCTCCTCCATGAGACCACATCTTCTGTGTAATCTGGGTCAATAAAGAGGCCACGGCCCCTAGTTCTACAACCTCATATACCTAGGGATATTGGTGGTAGCTTCAGGATATTCCCATGGAAGTTTCCAGTTATTATACTCATAGGAAGAATTCTTGAGGCAACATTTCACTTATTTCCCTCACTCTAGGAGGAACTACATTGGGACTATTCCAGGAGACCCTGTTAGAAACTGCTTGAGGGAGGTCCCTCAGCTTTTCTGGGCCCTACTCATTAATTCACAGAAGTATCCATTACCCTTTTCTCTCAGGAAGTTCTTCTTTGTATCTGATCTAAGTTACTGACAGTGGAAATTAGTGCTCATTTTTCCTTAATGAAGATTTACAATACCATCTTCCTCTTCATGTAGCCATGCCTTATAGTTCCTAGAAACCACAGTCAAATCACTCTTTGGTCTGCCATTATGAAGTTGTTTATATTGTCTTTTTTTTTTTCTTTTAGGTCTCAGTTTTGAATATCTGTTCATTAGCTATCTGCTCTCCTTGGACCCCTACCCGGGTCTCCCACAGTTGCTGAATTTGTAGAGCTCAGAATTGGCCCCTATTATTACAACCAGAATAGGTGTAGACTGGGACTGCTGTGAAATCAGGGATAAGTCATCTGACTAAGAATCAGTTCAGGAGAGATGTGGCCCACAAAGTGCAATTGTGCAACTTTATGTTTTAGATAACACCAAGTGAGCCTGGAGAACTACATTATGTCTATTATGAATAATGAAAATAATTACATATCTTCCAGATTCTTTCAGAAAAAAATAGTTCAGCCAGGCAGAGCATAGATGTTTGTGTCTCCTACTCACTCACATGTCACCTCAATGTCAGGCCAGCTCTCATATTGCTCCCATCAAACAACCCCAGTGGTTTCTATTCCCAGGCAGGTGAGAGTTTAGTGGAGGGGATCCGTGTTGCACTTCTCACCCATTTCAGACTCTAATTCAGCCATGAAAACAATGTCTGGCTCATAGCCCTAAGGAACATGTTCCTTTCTGATTGGCCATTTATTTGTCTAATAAACACATAGTGTGTTTCTTCTGTGCCAGGCAGTGTTCTAAGCACTTTACAAATACTAATTCATGTAATCTTCATGACAACCCCAGGAGGCAGTTACTAACAATAACCTCATTTTACACATAAGGAATGTGTGGCCCAGAGTTAATAAATAACTTGAGGTCACACCATGAATAAACGGCAGGACAGATTTAAACCCAAGCAGTTAAGATTCCAGAAACTGCCTGCTTACCCACTGTCTCTCTGCCTTTTTGACTCTCTTTATTCCACCCTCCAAGCCTCATCCCTTGTCCAAGATGAGACTTTGATCTCTCCTAAACTCTCATTTTTCCAGTAATTTTCTCAGGTACTTTATGTACATAGTGCACGATTTGGGGGAGAGAGATAGCTGAGAGAAATCACCCTGTCTAAATGGTAAGTTCTCTTTTACTTTGTGCATTTTGTTCTTGTGCCTTTTTTTTTTTTTTAACCTTCATTATGATGAAAGTTTTCTCTCCAGCTGCTTAATCAATTGCTTTCTCGATGGTTAGAATGGAAAACCTGGTGAGAAATTTGGGTGATTTTCTTCATTTCTCAGATGTCTGTGATGGGCGCAGGCTGAGAGCCCAGCATTTTGCTCTTTTTTCATCTATTGCCTGCAGTGTTTGTAAACTTGAGGTGAAACATAATCCCCTAGATCAGTGGTCCTCAACCTTTTTGGCACTAGGGACTAGTTTCATGGAAGACAGTATGTGAGCAATGTGGGGTGGCTTTAAATACTGGAAGCTTCACTTGCTTGTTTGCTGCTAACCTCCTGCTATGTGGCCCAGTTCCTAATAGGCCACAGACGGATACCAGTCCATGGCCCAGGAGCTGGGGACTCTTGCCCTAGATCACCGCCAACAGAATCATGGGGAGTGGGAAATCTTGTAGAAGGGCAAATTCCTGGGCTTTCCTCAACCTACTGAATTAGGAAGGTGATCCAGGAACAGCATGTATCAGCACATATATCAGCAAGCTCCCACTACAATTATTCTGATGTATACATAAGGTTGAGATCCACCACCCCAAGAAGCTTTGTGAATGGCTAGGCTGCAGAACTAATGTGGAGCTTCTGAGAAAAGGCAAATCCCCTGTCTCCACCACTAGAGCATGCTAGTTAACGTTTGACAATCATCTCTCTGAAAGAAAGAAAAAAAAACCTGACTTGTAGCCTTGGCCAGTTTCCACGGTGGGAATATTCCCACCGTGATTTATTTCCAGCTACATACATGGGGTCACTGACCTCAGACTTGGGAAAGCATGTGTATAATCAGTTCTTGTAAGCCATAGAAAGCTGGGACCTGCACTCTGGATGGGCTAATGTGAGAGTGTGTGAGTAGGAAGTTGGTAGTAACATAGGGAGGCCAGTGTTATTAAATGAAACTAGTCAAAAGAAACCATATGTAGAAGAGAGCACAGTATATGGTTTCATTTATATGAATTTTATATGAAAAAAGGAAAACTAAAACAGTTGTTGCTCCTGGGGAGGATGGGAAATTAACTACAAGAGGCAAGAGGGAACTTTCTGGGGTGATAAATGTTTCTATACATTAACTCAGATATTGGTTGTTGTTCAGTCACTAAGTAATGTCCAACTCTTTATAACCCCATGGGCTACAGCATACCAGGGTTCCCTGTCCTTCATTATCTCTCAGAGCTTGCTCAAACTCATATACATCAAGTCANGGAACTTTCTGGGGTGATAAATGTTTCTATACATTAACTCAGATATTGGTTGTTGTTCAGTCACTAAGTAATGTCCAACTCTTTATAACCCCATGGGCTACAGCATACCAGGGTTCCCTGTCCTTCATTATCTCTCAGAGCTTGCTCAAACTCATATACATCAAGTCAGTGATGCCATCCAACCATCTCATCCTCTGTCATCCCCTTCTCCTCCTGCCTTCAGCCTTTCCCAGCATCAGGGTCTTTTCCAGTGAGTCAGTTCTCTGCATCAGGTGGCCAAAGAATTGGAGCTTCAAATTCAGCATCAGTCTTTCCAATGAATATTCAGGACTGGTTTCCTTTAAGATTGACTGGTTTGATCTCCTTACAGTCCAAGGGACTCTCAAGAGTGTTCTCCAACACCACAGTTTAAAAGCATCCATTCTTCAGCACTCAGCCTTTTTTATGGTCCAACTCTCACATCCATACCTGACTCCTGGAAAAACCATAGCTTTGACTATATGGACCTTTGTCCGCAAAGTGATGTCCTGCTTTTTAATATGCTGTCTAGGTTTGTCAGTTTGTCATAGGTTTTCTTCAAGATGTTGGTTATATAGTGTAAACATAAATATTAAAACTCAGGAAACAGTTAAAAAAAAAAAAAAGCTAGCTCGTAGGTGGCAGACCTCAGTTTTAGATCCACCTCTTTCTCACTTGAAAGTCCATGCTTTTAACTCCTCTATTTTCTCTGCCTTTATGCACACTATAGCCAGTTTCAGGAATATTCTTTCCCTCCAGTTCTGTCTATGTAAATTCCACCCACCCTTCAAGGTCCAGTTCAGTTGCAGCCTCTTCCTTGACATGTCTGTATTATCTCCTCACTCCCAACAGATGTGTCCTCCCCCATTGCTGTGGGCTGGGTAATGGAAAGATGTCTTTATTGAAGACTTGCTCTTGCAGCCAACCCACCCTGATTAAATAGAGCAGCATGGTGCAGGAAAGCAATGGGATAGAGTGACAAGAGCATGGATTTGGTGGCTAGACATACACGAACTCAAACCCCAGTTCCAATATATTAGTCACCTCTCTAAGCCTCAGTTTCAATAGATGTAAAATAGGAATAAGAGTGACCCTGCAGGGTCATTGTAAATAATGGTGATAATTTATGGGAAGTACTTACACATTGTGGCTATTATTACTCATGTATTTGTACCCTACCAACAAATATTATTCCTGACTTTGCATCTTCAACTATTTGATACCAAAGGCATAGCCTTCAGTGTAGCTTTCCCTTGATCAACTGTGAATACTACTCTTCAACCCACCCAACAAAAAGAACAGTGTTCGAGATTGTCTTTGGCGACTTTCAGCCTCACCCTGAGCTTTGATCAGGTCTGCCAACCTATGCAGAAGCTATGTTGTTAGTTGCCCTGCACATATAAATGGCTGGCTTGCCTCATATACACTTGTCCCCTCCTGACTCATCTTCTTTATGGCTTTCAGGGCTCTGAGCAAGTCAGGAGGGATAAAGTTGGAGTTGAGATAGGCCCAAGTACTAAAGTACCAGAGTATCAGAACCCAGTCTCCATACACTGATTGAGTGGCACCAGGCCCAGTGTGCTGATGAAGTGGTTGTCAAAGAAATAGCCAGTACCAATCCATCAACTCAGCCTTTGGCCTGCAGGCAGGAGAGAGTCTGATGTGTTTCGAGTTCACAAGCTTAGGCCTGGATCCTACAGGATAATTGCTGCCAGCCTGATGTACTAGAGAATATCCAACTCTACATAACTTTGGTGTCTAAAGACTGTCTAGAATATTTTTCTCATTATTGAAGGCTGCTTTCAAAGTGTGATAACTGTGAGTGGGGCCACTGTCTGCTGTGAACACCTGTGCAGAAATCAGTTTATCAGCTTAGTCATTCAGTAATGCTGAGTGAGATTCAGGCAGAATTGTGGCCAGGAATGACTGATTCGCTCTCAGAACTGGGCAAGTGTTAACAGCTCTTGAAGAGTAGATTGTGAGAGGAGGGGAAATATTAGTGCAGTTTTGAAAGTAAACTTGGCCATTAAGAAATGGGAGTTTTGTGGCTCAAGAGACAAACTTGCCAGACTGTCATCTTGTCTTGGGTTGATTCTGGATCCCAGACTTAGAGCATCTTCTTTCTTGAATTGCCAAGCATAGGTGAATCCACTCCCTGTTATCCTACACTGAGAAACAGTAGATGTACAGTGATGATACTTGGAGATACTTGTATGCACTTGCTGACAGTGCAGGGACTCCGGGGTTGCAGAGCTGTATTTCAATAGCCTTTTTCACAGCTAACTCTCCCTACCTGTGGATGCAGAGATCCTGGGGGAGCCTCACTGGCTCCCCAGGAGTAAGGATTTGAAGAACACTGAGGTTTGTCAGCACTGATCACATTTCTTGGAAGAATCCTAGTTTAAGAGAGTGGTAGCCAATGAGGACAATAGCTCAGGATCATGACTGGCTTTGGTTTGACTCCTTCCCTGCCATACCCACATGGTCAAAGGCACCATTTTCATTTTAATTGTAATAGTCAGTTCTGTGAGGGATGTGAGTTCTTTTCCATATATTTCTAACTTTGTCTCAACAAGATCTGATTAGCTGGAAATTATCTCGGAAGAAAATTTCAAATCAATTTACTAAAACCAAGCAACCACACTCAGTCATTCCTCAATGACTTCCTAATAAAGACAAAATGCCAGACACCCAAACCCTCTATGCAATGAGTGATTCTTGACATATATGCTGAAAAAGATGTCCCCTCTATGGGAAAAAGTCCCTCCACAAGGATTCGACATCATTAATCCTCATTCAGCCCACTCATTATCTTTTCCACTCTATCCAGTCTCTCAAGGGTCGGTGTACTGTTTGTTTTGTACTTCCTGTTGGAGATGTTAGGGTATTCATTTCCACTCCATAAATATTTACTGAGTGTCTATTGTGTATCAGGCACCATGCCAGGCATTGAGGCTGAAAATATAAATAATTTACAATGTTACCATTTACTGAGTACTGAATATGTACCAGATACTTTAGAAGCATTTTCTCTTGAATTCTCCCAGTTGCTCTAGTATATAGTTACTATTTTCATTCCCATTTTACAGATGAGCAAACTGATGCACAGACAGGTTGAGCAACTAGTTCATGGTCACAAGTAGTAGAAGTAAAACTTTAAACTTAGTTTTCTTTGATTTAGGAGACAAAGCTTTTATTCTATCATGTATATTACTGTGGTAAGGTCTTTGCCTTATCTCATGTGATACAAAAACCATATAAGAGTTGCTGTTAGTCCCATTTTACAGATGAGAAGACAGGTTGAGTGAGGCTATGTGACTTGCCTGAGCTCATCTGAGGAATAAGTAGTAGGGCCAAGATTAAGCCTTGGTAGTCAGACTCCAGAGTGCATGCACTTAACTGCTATGTTCCACTGCCTCCTTGAAAGCGATCTCTGATTATTGAATGGACATAAGAAGGTTAAGAAAACATCTCAGTGGCAATAAGACAGGAGAAAGTAGAACTAAATGTCCAGGAGATATCTTGGAATTGGCAGGTATTATAATTCAGGTGGACCAATGGAATACCAACAAGGTTACAAGGAACAACAAACAGGAAATTTAGGTTCAGGTACAGGAGATAAAGCCCAGAAATGTCAGCCATGGCAGATAGTAGCACAAGTGCACTCATCAGAGGGATTGCCTCTGTTTTTTTTTTTTTTTTTTTTCGCAAAAGTCTGAAGATTTTTTCCCTAGTCTGAGCCCTACCATTACTTCTCT
>SJYA01003344.1:17283-30075 GCA_006410615.1 Neotragus moschatus | reverse complement strand
ATTAGGCTCTTTAGCGGGTTGAATACTTTTTTGGGAACATTTATGTAAATTAGAGATTATGTGTTCTTTAAAAGTTTGTTTTTTGAAATTTTGTTGGAGTAGATTTTTAACTATTTATTCAAGTTTTAAACAAAAATTGTAGAGCCTGTTATATTTCCTGTTTCTCTATGGGTCAGTTTGAAGAGAATTTTCCTTGAGTTTAGTTTTATTAGCATACAGTTCTTCATAGTCTTCTCTTTTGACAGTTAAAAATATTCTCACTAAAAAAAAAAATACATTCAATTACAATGCTGGGTTCCTGTCATTATACATCTGTTTAATGCAAAGGCATTCTGTTTAATGAAAAATGCCACACTTTGGAGACAGTAAAAAGTGACTCCAAAAGTGGTAACAGTGGTTACCAGGACCTGGGGAGGGGGTGGGGTAAGTATGAACAGGCAGAGCAAAGAGGATTTTTAGGGCAGTGAAAATACTCTCTATGATACCATAATAATGGATACATGCTCATTATCATTTATTCAAGCCCATGAATTGTACAACAGGAAGAATGAAATCTAATGTAAACTATGGACTTAGAGTGATTATGATGGCTCAGTGTAGTCTCATTGATTGTCACAAATGTACCACTTCAATGGAGGATCTCAGTAGTGGGGGAGGTTGTGTATGTGTGGGGAGACAAGAGGTATATGGGAATTTTCTGTACCTTCTGTTCAGTTTTGCTGTGATCATAGAATTTCTCTGAAAATAAAATATGTTATGCATTTAATTATGGGTGAAATTAAGCATTTATATATTTAAAAGCCACTTTAAATATTTTTGTGAACTGCATGTCCATGTGATTTGTCCATTGTTAATGGAATTGTCTGTGTTTTCTGACAGATTTCTCAGAATTTTTTTTTTTTTTTTTTTGCTGCACCGCATGACAGATGTGATCTTCGTTCCCTGACCAGGGATCGAATCCATGCCCCCTGCAATTGGAATCACAGAATCCTAACTGCTGGACCACCAGGGAATTCCTTTAGAACTCTTTATATATAAATGGAATTAGGCCTTTGACTATCTTGTAAATATTTTTTCATTTTTCTTTTGAAGTCTAGGATAAGTTTCCTATCAGAAGTTCAAAATTTTTCTGTATTCTATCAGTGTTTTACTACATGATTCTTAGGTTATGTGTGTTGCTTAGAAAAATCTTATTCAATATTAATTATTTTATAAATATTCTTACATATTTACATTTATTATTTTTATTATTTTTTATATTTAAAGCTTTTATTTTCTGGAATGTATTTTTGGTTAGGGAGAGTCATTTTAATAACAATGGATAATATGAGTTATCAATAAATTATCCATTCAATAACATCAGTTACTGAGTAATTCACTTGCTGACAGATTTTAAGTACCATCTATAGAGTATAAATCTCCTAAGTGTATAAGGGCTCTTTCTGGACACGTTGTTCTATTACTTTGACCAGCCTGTTTTCATATTTGCCTCTCCTGTATTATTGTAATTACCATAGTTTTATAATATTTTCTTCATTACTTTTCTGGCTAGTCTTGAATATTTATTTTTCCCCATTAACTTGATACCTTCTTGTCTAAATCTAAAATATCCTGTTGGTATTTTCATTTGCATCACATTTAAATTAATAGACTAAATTTTAAACTAATATGTAAATTGTTATGTTACAAGATTGAGTTTTTATATTCAAGAACAATGTATCTATTGTGCACATTTTGTTTTAATCCTCTCAATAATACTCTAAACTGGTCTTCATAGAAATCCTTTATGCTTTTCTTTAATATGTTGTAAATGGAATAGTTATTCTGTTTCATTTCAGTTCAGTCACTCACTTGTGTCCGACTGTTTGTGACCCCATGGACTGCAGCACACCAGGCCTCCCTGTCCATCACCAGCTCCCGGAGTTTTCTTAAACCCAGGTCCATTGAGTCTGTGATGCCATCCAAGCATCTCATCCTCTGTTGTCCCCTTCTCCTCCCACCTTCAATCTTTCCCAACATCAGGGTCTTTTCAAATGAGTCAGTTCTTTGCATCAGGTGACCTATGTATTGGAATTTCAGCTTTAGTATCAATCCTTCCAATGAATATTCAGGACTGATTTTCTTTGAGATGGACTGGTGGGATTTCCTTGCAGTCCAAGGGACTCTCAAGAGTTTTCTCCAATACCACAGTTCAAAAGCAACAATTCTTCAGTGCTCAGCTTTCTTTATAGTCCAATTCTCACTTCCATGCATGACTACTGCAAAAACCATAGCTTTGATTAGACAGAACTTTGTTGCAAAGTAATGTCTCTGCTTTTTAAATATGCTCTCTAGGTTGGTCATAACTTTTCTTCCAAGGAGCAAGCATCTTTAAATTTCATGGCTGCAGTCACCATCTGCAGTGATTTTGGAGCCCCACCCCCCCAAAAAAAAGTCTGTCACTATTTCCACTGTTTCCCCATCTATTTGCCATGAAGTGATGGGACCAGATGCCATGATCTTCTGCCACCAACTGACCAGGTGACCCTACACCAATCTCCCTGCTTACCAGGACCTTGGGGTCGTCATCTGTGTAGTGAAGGTCCTAAGTGTTACTCTGCCTCCTTCATGGAAGTTCCCTAAAGAACAATTTGCCTGACAATCATGAAAGCTGTTTGCAAAATGAAAAGGGTGCAGCTGCGAAGGGATATTAATTCCCAGGGCCAGACTTTGACTCAGAAGACAGAAAGGAAGCGTCCCTCCATAACCTGGGCATATGGTGGCTTTAATTTGTTTTCCTTCTCTTTACCGACATCCGTGATGCAAGCTGGTACTGTGTGTGGAACTTCTGTCCTTTTGAGATCCTTAGGGACAGGGGAATTTGTCAAGCACTGAGGCAGACGCCAGCTCAGAGCAGAGTGAAAAATAGATGAGCTATGGTGGAGTTTTCTTTGTGCTTCTTAAAGCCTTGCCTGGCTAACAGCAGTCAGGGGAAAGGCAGGAAGCTTATCCTCCATTCACTTCCTTGGTAAACCGTCTTCTCCTTGCTGCTGCATGCTCTTGAAGGCTGATCAGGCCCCACAACGCTCGTCCGAACCCTTTCTCCTTCCTTTATCTTCTTCCTTCCCCCACATAGCCTCATCCATTCTCTCTCAGCCTTGAGTGCTACTTCTCATATCTATGCCTGCAGCCTCGAGCTCTGACCCAAGCTCTAGATCTGAACCCACTTGGGCATGCTAGAGATGTCACAGATTCGCCCACTCCACAATCTAACTTTCCACTTCCAACCTGCTGCTTCCCCTTCAGCTTGAGCTATGCAGAAGAGATACCAAAGAGACAGAAGAGGTTTGGATATGAAGATATATCCAGGCCCCTCTCTTGTGAGGCTGAAAGAAGGTGAAGTTGCTCATTTGTGTCCAACTCATTACGACCCCTTGGACTGTAGGTTACCAGGCTTCCCCGTCCATGGTATTTTCCAGGCAAGAATACTGGAGTGGGTTGCCATTTCCTTCTCCAGGGGATCTTCCCAACCCAGGGATTGAACCCGGGTCTCCCACATTGTAGGCAGATGCTTTATCATCTGAGCTACCGGGGAGGCTGAGGAGAAAGGAATAAGGGTGAAGACCTGAGAGGTGCATGGAGTTAGAGGAAGCTTTGTGTTAACTGATTTCACTTCATGTTCACCACCATTCATCTCAACTGGGCCCCTGGTACTGAATGCCACCATGTACATTTCCTTAGTTCATTCACTCTCTCACTCTCTACTTTTCCTTCTTCCTCAAAGCTCCAGCACTCCATCCCTCAGGGCTCTTCACAATAGCTGACCTTCTGAAGCAGTCAAAAGAGAACTCTCAGACTCCCACATCTACCTACCTACCTGCAAACACACACATATTATTTCTTTTCTCTATTGATCATATGGAAGAACCATCTCTGCTCCTATCTAAGGCCAAGTCCCCCATTTCTATACTAACTCTATCCCAACACCTCTAGGTTACTCAAGGCTATTGTATTGCTCTAGAATTTCTCCCTTGATCTTCTGTACTACTTGTTTTCACTCACTACTGGTCCATTCCTACCACTGTATTTCATACCGTTACTGCTCATGTCTTAAAACAATCAAAACAAAACAAACTCTCCTCTTGACTCCACTTGCCTCTATACCTCTGGCCTCATTTCTCAGCCCACCTTCTTAGCAAAACTCTTCAAAGCAGTTGTCTGCAATTCTCTTCTGAGGACACTCCAGTCAGGCTTCTGCCTCCATCACTATACTGAGATTGTTCTTTGTAAAAGTGACCTTCACTTTGTTATATAAATGATGGTTCTTCCTTACCTTGCTAAACCTATCAACAGCAATTAATACTATAAATTTCCCTCCTGAAATGCTTTCTTTTTTACAAAAAAAATGAAGTATAATTGATATATTTATTTTTAACTTACTTTTATTGAAGTAGAGTCAATGTAAAATTACATAAATTATAGATATACAAGATAGTAATTCCCAATTTTTGAAGGTTATATTCCATTTATAGTTATTGTGAAGTATTAGCTATATTCTGTGTGCTGTACAATATATCCTTGGAACTTATTTATTTTATAGATAGTAATTAGTACCTCTTACTCCACCACTATTTTGCCCCTCTTTTTTGCCTCTCCCCATTGGTAATCACTGTTTTCTTCTCTATATCTGTGAGTCTGTATTTTGTTATTATATTCCTAGTTTGTTGCATTTTTTAGATTCAACATATAAGTGATAACATATAGTAATTATCTTTGACTTATTTCACTTAGCTAATGCCCTCCAAATTCATCCATGTCATTGCAAATGGCAAAATTTCATTCTTTTTTATGGCTGAGTAGTATTGCATTGTGTGTGTGTGTGTGTGTGTGTGTGTGTGTGTGTGTGTATCACAACTTCTTTATCCATTCTTCTGTTGATGGGCACTTATATTGCTTCCATTATCTTCATAATTGTAAATAATCTGCTACAAACATGGGAGTACATGGATATATTTGAATCAGTGTTTTTACTTCGGATATATATGCAGGAGTAGAAATGCTGAATTATATGGTAGTTCTCTTCTTAGTTATTTTAGATACCTCCATACTTTTCCATAGTGGCTACATCAATGTTCCCACCAACTATTTACCAGGTTCCCTTTTTCCATATCCTTGCCAACATTTGTTATTTATGTTCTTCTTGATGATAACTATTCTGAAAGGTATGAGGTGATAGCTCACTGTGGTTTCCACTTGCATTTCCATGATGATCAGTAATATTGAGCTTTTCATGTACTTGTTGGTCATCTGAATTTCTCTTTGGAAAACTGTCTATTCAGATCTGCCCAATTTTTAATCAAGTTTGTTTGTTTTGATGTTGAGTTGTATGAGCTATTTATATATTGATATTTTGGATACTAAACTCTTATTAGTCATATGATTTGCAAATATTTTTTCCCATTCAGTAGGTTGTCATTTTGTTCTGTCAGTGGTTTCTTTTCCTGTGCAGAAGTTTTTAAGTTTAATTTTGTCCCAGTTGTTTATTTTTGCTTTTGTTAATTTTTCCATGGGAGATTAACCTAAGAAAATATTTATGTCAGAGAGTGTTCTGCCTATGTTTCCCTGTAGGGGTTTAATGGTTTCTGGTCTTACATTTAGAACTTTAATCTCTTTTGACTTTATTTTNTTTCCTGTGCAGAAGTTTTTAAGTTTAATTTTGTCCCAGTTGTTTATTTTTGCTTTTGTTAATTTTTCCATGGGAGATTAACCTAAGAAAATATTTATGTCAGAGAGTGTTCTGCCTATGTTTCCCTGTAGGGGTTTAATGGTTTCTGGTCTTACATTTAGAACTTTAATCTCTTTTGACTTTATTTTTGTACACGGTATTAGAGAATGTTCTAATTCATTCTTTCATACGTAATTGTTCAGTTTTCACAGCACCACTTATTGAAGAGATGGTCTTTTCTCCATTGTATATTCTTGCCTCCTTTGCCAGAGATTAATTGGCCATAAGTGCATAGGTTTATTTCTGGGCTCTCCTGTTCCATTTATCTACATTTCTGTTTTGTGCCAGGACCATATTGATTTGATTATTGTAGTATACTCTGAAGTCAAGGAGCCTGATTCCTCCAGCTCTCTTCTTTTTAAAGATTATTTTATCTATTAGATATTTGGCTGATCAATTTGTTTCATTGGTATCTTAGTTTTTGAACTACAAGACTTTTAGTTCCTTAAGTAGGTTTATTCCTAGGTATTTTATTCTTTTAGATGTGATGGTAAATGGGATTGTTTCCTTAATTTCTCTTTCTGATAGTTCATTGTTAGTATACAGAAATGCATGAAATTTTATATATTAATTTTGTATCCTGAAAGTTCACTAAATTCATTGAGCTCTAGTAGTTTTCTGGTGTTATCTTTAGAATTTTCTATATATGATATTATGTCATCTGCAAAGAGTGGTAATTTTATTTTTTCCTTTCTAATTTGGATTCCTTTTATTTCTTTTTCTTGTCTGACTGCTGTGGCTAGGACTAGAATAGGTATCTTTGTCTTGTTCCTGATCATAGAGAAAATGTTTTCAGCTTTTCACCACTGAATATGATATAAACTGTGGGTTTGTCATATATGGCTCTTGTTATATGGAGGTGGGTTCCCTCTATGTCCACTTTCCAATGAGCTTTCTTTTGTTTTGATTTTTTATCATAAGTGGGTGTTGAATTTTGTTGAAAGCTTTTCCTGCATCTGTTGAGATGATCATATGATTTTGATTCAGTTTGTTAATGTGGTGTATCACACTGATTTGTGGATATTAAAAAATATTCTTGCATATCTAGGATAAATCCTACTTGATCATGGAGTATGATCCTTTTAATGTGATGTTGGATTTGCTTTGCTAGTATTTTGTTAAGGATTTTTGCATTTATGTTCATCACTGATATTGGCCTATAATTTTCTTTTTCTGTGATATCTTTGTCTGGTTTTGGTTATAAGGGTGATGGTGGCCTCATAGAATGAGTTTGGAAGTAATCCTCTTTGCAATTTTGGGGGGAATCATTTCAGAAGAATAGGATTTAATTCTTCTCTAATCGTTTGGTGGAATTCACTTGTGAAACCATCTGGTCCTAGACTTCTGTTTGCTGGGAGTTTTTAGACTATTGATTCAATTTCAATACTGGTATTTGTTCATATTTTATATTTCTTCCTGGTTCAGTCTTGGGAGATTATACCTTATAACTTGCCCATTTCTTCTAAGTTGTACATTTTATTGGCCCATAACTGATCATAGTTGTCTATCATGATTCTTTGTATTTCTGTAGTATCAATTGTAACTTCTTCTTCATTTCTGATTTTGTTGACTTGGGTCCTCTCCCTTTTTTCTTGATAAGTCTGGCTGAAGATTTGTCAATTTTTGTTTATCTTTTCAAAGAACTAGCTTTTAGTTTCATTGATCTTTGCTATTATTTTTTACTCTCTGTTTCAGTTATGTCCAATCTGATCTTTATGATTTCTTTCCTTCTATTAACTTTGGATTTTGTTTGCACTTCTTTCTCTAGTTCTTTAAAATACTGTCTTTACTTGACTCCCAGGACTTGGAACTCTTCTGGTTCTTCTCCTATTTCACTGGCTACTACTTCTCTGCCTCTTTTACTGATTCCTCTTCCTCCCTGTTTCCTTTAATCTCTGTGATCCCTAGGGTTACATCTCACAACTCTTTTATATCTCTACTCATTCCTTTAGTGATCTCATCCAGATGTAAGGCTTTAAAATCTAAGTCTAAAATGATGAACCCCAATTTGATATCCCCAGCCCAGACCTTTTCTATAACTTGATGAGTCATACTTCCCAAACAGAATTCCTGATCTTCACCTCCAAATGTGTTTCTCCCATTGTCATTCTCATCTCAGTAAATGTCAACTCTGTTTTCAAATCTCCTCTCTCTCTTGTTCTCCCTCTACATGCAATATTTAAGGAAACCATGTTAGCATTACCTTGAGAATATATCCAGATTTCAACATTTCTCACCATTTCTGTTGCCACCCTGGTCCAGACAACTTGATTTCAAGTCAGGATCATTACAGAAGTTTCATCTAACTAGACTCCCTATTTTTGCCCTTTATCACTGCATTTTATTTTTCAAATGGAATTATGAGTGAACCTTTGAGGCCTAAGTCAAGTCATGTCACTAATCTACTCAATACCCTCCAATGGCTTACATTTTACTTAGAGGAAAAGCAACATTCTTATAATGGCCCATAAGATCCTATCTACTATGGCAGTGATCCCCATCCTTTCCTACTCTGATCTCATCTCCAGCCACTTTCCCCTTTTGTTTGACTTTGCTGTAGCCACACTAGTGTCCTGACTCTTTTTAGAACATGCCAGTTATATTCCTGCTTATGGATCTTTTTCCTTCTGCCTGGGGGAATTTTCCCCATGTATCCACATAACTTGTTCTGTCAGTGAATGAAATAACCAAAACAATTAGTGAATGCTAAACAACCTCCTGAAGCCCTCATACACCCAAGCCCACAAGGCCATTCTTCGTCTTTATATATACTTTCTCTGAGCAGTTTCAACTCTCACCTATAAGGCCCTGGCCTTGTTAGTCATTCAGTCATGTTCAACTCTTTGCAACCCCATGGACTGTATAGCCTGTGAGGCTACTGTGTCCATGGAATTCTCCAGGCAAGAACACTGGAGTGAGTTGCCGTTTCCTTCTCCAAGGGATCTTCCTGACCTAGGGACTGAACCCAAGTCTCCCACACTGCAGGGAGATTGTTTACCACTGAGCCACAGGGGAAGCCCCTATAAGATCATGACTCCCAAATCTTTATATCCAGCCCAGATAGTTCCCTGACCTCCAGACCCACATCTGCAGTTGGCTACTGGCAGGGTAACTGCAAATGGTTCTGGAGGAAGTGGGGACTTTAATTTAGCTGATGTTCTGGCTTCCTTAGGCAGAGGAAAGGAGTGCTTTTTTGTTCATATGAAGGTGCTAACTGTCTATCAACCTAGTCTTGTGCTCAGAACTGTCTACTTGGAGAGGCCGTCTTGTTAAATATTCACACGACAGCTACAAAAAGACTAGCTGAAACTCTGCCTCCCAGGCATCACGGCCTGAATGTTTCCACTGGCGTCTCAAATACAACATGTCCAAAAATGAACTCATCTTCTCTATCTCTACTGTGAATCCACTCCTGTTCTCAACTTCCAAATGTCTGTTAGTAGCATCATCATTTTCCCAGTCATTTAAGCTCCAAACCTCAGACATCTTCCTCCCACTACCTTCTGCCACTTGAAAGCAGAGTTTCAGGTTCTGTCAGTTCCATGACATTTCTTGTCTTTGGAATGCTGAGACCTCATTGTATCCATTCAACTCTAATCCAGTCTTAAGTAATTCTGAGAGCTGTTTAGGAAATTCATTCAGCAAATAGCTATGGAATTTGTGATCTGCAGATGGGTAATTATCCATTTCAACTATAAAGCTGGTTTAAGTAGAATATCTAAGAAAAAATTGGAGAAGAATACCTCCTTTCCATGTTCCTCATCTGGATAACAATGGGTAATGCAGAATGAATTATAGACTTACTCAGAATATTGAGGTAGGAATTTGTAGCCCCATTCCTATTTTATAATACAATCCAGTATGGCACACTCCAATGTTCTGAACTTTTGTTTTCTCCTCTGCAAAATATGAAGTAATTAAATAAGATGAACTTTCAATTTTCCTTGATCTAATAGTCCAAGTTTCTAAGACTTTTGCTGAAACACACACTTAACATCAGGGAAAAAGAAGGCGATTAGCCCTTATTAATTGGGGGAATTATAATAATAAAGAAGGGGATTATACCTCCCTTTAAGTACCAAACTTATTATAACCATTATGCAATTTAATACTCAGTAAAACTAAATAACTCTGTGAAGTAGGGACTGTTATGCCTGTTTTTCAGTTGAAAAAGCTGAGGTTCAACTAAGCTAAATAAAGAATTTAGGGCCACACACTCGATAAAGACTGGGCATGACCTCAGGTCTCTTTGCCTTGAAAGCCTGTCTCCCAGTTATAGACATACAATTTGCTCCTGTGATGTTTTTCACTTAGTTGCCTTACTTTAATCCCAAGTTGCAAGGCAATTTATTTTCAAACTCATTGCACTAAATCAATCATCTAAGCATCATTTATATCACTTGAATTCTGGGGTTCATACTTTTCTCTCCCTCTTATTGTCCAGTTCACTTCTAGCTACATATTGCAATAATCTTGAAGCATGGTGTTCCCCCAGGGAAAAAGTAGTTGTGCATACTTTTATGGCATTAGCAGGATTAATTACAGAAAAGGATACTTAGACTGTTCAGTTCAGTTCAGTTCAGTCACTCAGTTGTGTCTGACTCTTTGCGACCCAATGAATCGCAGCACGCCAGGCCTCCCTGTCCATCACCATCTCCCAGAGTTCACTCAAACTCACGTCCACCGAGTCAGTGATGCCATCCCGCCACCTCATCCTCGGTCATCCCCTTCTCCTCCTGCCTCCAATCCCTCCCAGCATCAGACTCTTCTAATGAGTCAACTCTTCACATGAGGTGGCCAAAGTACCAGAGCTTCAGCTTCAGCATCATTCCTTCCAAAGAAATCCCAGGGCCGATCTCCTTCAGAATGGACTGGTTGGACCTCCTTGCAGTCCAAGGGACTCTCAAGAGTCTTCTCCAACACCACAGTTCAAAAGCATCAATTCTTCGGTGCTCAGCTTTCTTCACAGTCCAACTCTTGCATGCATACATGACCACTGGAAAAACCATAGCCTTGACTAGATGGACCTGTTAGGTGGCATCATTTATAACACCTTTCAGTCAAATTCTTGGCAGCATTCTTAGGACCCATTCCTTTCTCTCTGTTCTAATTGAGTCTCCTTTTTCTGATACTCTAGAAAAACTCTGTTGGGAAAGTCCACCTTTAGATGAGAAAGTGTAACTACATCCATTAGGATCACATCTACTAGTTGGAAGGTGAAAGACTCAACTTGTTGTCTAGGCATTTTGGAATCTCCTGAGGTGCCATGACTGTTTTCAGTGATTTTTTAAATTATAAATGATAGACTAGGGCTTTTTCCTACAATACCCACAATACTTTGAAACTACAAAACATCTACTAGTTTAAAAGTATAGTTACATATCTGTAGTTCTGTTTCTCAATTCTATTGAAAACATAATGACTATTTTGATAAACATAAACAGGAGTGGAGTACATTAAGATTATACTAGTCATTAGTGCAGGTTAATTTTTATGACAGCAGCATTAGCCAACAGGACTCCTAGGGAGGAAGACATAGAACAGGTAAATTTCGATGGGAAGAAGGGGGGTTATAGAGTTTGGGCAATGGTTCCAGTTGCTATAACTGAATTAGCCTATTATTTAATTATTTTTTATGTCTTTCCAGGCTAAATCTTTCTTATCTAGATAGCTAGCAGACAGGTTTATGCTCTTCTTTGAAGAGAAATTGAGCTGGCAATTAGGTGGTGGCATGATGATGTGTTGGGTGCCTGGACAGGAAAAGAGTTATATTTGCAGGAAGAAGGGTATGCCTAAAGAGAATGGGACTCTCTCAAAGCTAAACTTAGAGAAGTGAGTAATGTGAAATGCCACTTCCTTTTTGTATCCTAGGCTGTAAGGAAGGAGCATTTGAAGGGCAGTGAGCTGTTTTCAAAAAGGCCCTTCTATAACACAGAGGTAACTGATGCATCGGCCAGCTGTGTCTATCAGTGATCATAGTCCCTCAGGGTTAAAGAATCAATGACAATCAATGAGAGTCAAGAATCAATGAGGCACCCACTCAAAGCTGTGGAACTGCTGTAAAATATTTGGTCCTAGAGAGAGCAAAAACCAGAATAGAACAACAGTCCTCTACATCAGTTAGGGTTTGCAGAAAAGAGATAAGAACAGCACAATGTGAACTAACTGGATACTCTCTGATGGGATTAAGGAGAGCAAGCAGGGTTTTCAGACACAAAAGGATAAGGTGGAAGAATTGAGCGATTCCTATATAAGACAAAGCATGAGGTTAGCAATAACTAAAAAATTGCCAGAAGCCTGAGCTGTTCTGAGATCAGTTTTGAAAGGAGCAAGATAAGAAAATAAATCCTTAGAAGTTTGAACAATTGGAAGGTTTGGCAGGAATTGGTATAGACCAAATTGCCCCCAGCCAACTGCTTCATTTACTGTGTTTGTTCTGAGATTACTTATCCATATGATTAATTGCTTTTGACTGTGTTTCTTAGATGTTTGTACATAACAGTGTTCTGTTTCATTCATTTATTCATTAAACATTTAATAAAAAAAAAAAAACTTCTTGTGTACCTAGAACTGATAAAGCTATGAGCACTGAAAAATATGATTGAAGCCACACATGTTTCCTGTCCATGAGGACTTTATATTATTGTTTGGGGGACAAGATTTTCACTTATTAAACAATTTCAAAATCATGATGATCCTGACATATTCTTGAAAGAAGTTAAGAAGTTCAAAAATTTGTGAGTTAAATAGTTCTTTTGGTATTCTGGTCCTGAATGAATGATGATGTCTACCATTATTTTCTATAGGGAAATTGACTCTGAGCTGTAAATTTAGAACCAAAGTGGTTGTTATGAGTTGGGGTTCTTCTAGGAGGTGGATGTTAAACTGAGCCTGGATGAAGGACCATGGAAGAAGGGGACAGTGATAGGCACAGATCCAGAGGCAGGGACTGCAAAGGTATACTTGGTAGCTGTAAATAGAAGGGTTTGATTAAAATCTAGTTTTCATGTTGAAGAGGGAAGGTAGGC